>PVKC010018680.1:0-19515 GCA_004027635.1 Crocidura indochinensis
AGCTCTTCCTTTCCCTAAGACACTATTCATCTATTAGGATGGATGGGTATTTAATTATTCACATTTATGAGAGGAAAATTGAAATATTTTCTTATTAGAAGTACACTTAACCAATGATGGAAATTGTGAACAAAGATTAATTGAATATTTGTCTTGGGAAAACTAAAATATTTTTAAGAAAGTGAAGAAATTAGCCAGAATTTAAAGAACAGAGTAAAAGTTTCTACCTATATAGAGGTAGAGAAATCCTTACTTGAGGTGATAAAACCATACAGTAGTTATGTTTTGTTTAAAACTTTTGAGAGTCATAGATTCCTTTAAGATACCAGTTACATGCATAAACTTGCACATAATTTACATGAAGTTATTAAGAAGGCTCTATGGAACCCATTTTTGATGCCAAGATCCATGGAACACAGACTAAAAATTCTTGGAAGAGCATAAACAACTTTATACAAAACTCTGAAAATAGAGGTAACTGAATATACAAGTGAAAAAGAGTAAAAATGTAAGTAATCACAGAAGCTATATGTTATGTTTAGGGTCTGTTTAAGTGAAAGGGAATTAAATTCATATTTAAAATAGTATCAAAGATAAATTTAGAGTATTAAAAGCAAAAATAAAAAAAGGAACTTAGATACAAGGAAATCTCATAAAATTCACATCAAATCTATCAAATGAAACTCTATAACCCTTATGAGAAAAGAAGGATATAGAAAAATCAGTGAAATAAGCATGTTACCAAGAATACTCTTATCTACTAGATTATCATTAAGATTTGACAGACTGATACAGAGCTTCAAGGACAGACAACAGTTTAGGGAATTTATATCCTTGAAACCAGTTTTGCACATAATATAAAGAAACTTTTTTAAAAATCAAGATAAACTCAGAATTTGACACTGACATACACAATTGGCACTAAGATTTGCCATTTACTAAGAAAGGTTTGTTTACTCCTGCATACTAAGGGATTATACACATTCACAACAAAAAATAAAAATTTCATTTGTATTGAATAGTCTGTGTCTGACCAGATTATTTATGCATAGAATTAAAAATAACAATGTTATTCGAGCACCATGATTTACGACTTTATTTATAATTGAGCTTTCGACATACTATATTCCAGAAACAATCTCACCACTAGTGTCTTCTTCCCTCCACCAGCTTCCCAGGTACTCAACCTTACCACAATTCCATTTTTAGTCTGCCACCTTGACACGCACATTGTTGTTTGTTTGTTTGTTTTTTGACAAGCACAATGTTAAGCATGGTGGCTGAAGTTTAGATCTTTTATTCTTAGTGTTAATGACTCTATGGTTTGTAAATTTAGCTCTTTCTATTCTTTACAGTGTTGTATTTTCTTGTCTCCTACTACCTACTGCTTTCCATCCATCTCTTCTTCCCCTCTCATTTATTTTTCTTCTCTGTCCTTATCCTCCCTGTTTCTGGTGTCAAGGGTAATCTAGGCATTCTGTATCAAACATCTAATTCCTTGATACAGTTATTCTATATACTAAATATATATGTGATATCCTGTTTTGATCCAACTGGCTTACTATATTTAACATGAAATCTTCCAATTCCATCCATGTTGCAGTGAATTACATGATTTTAACAGTCCTTATAGCTGCATAGTATTCTATTTTGTACATATACCACTTCCTTATGATTCACTTATCTACCTTTGGACACTTAGGTTTATTTCATATCTTAGCTATTGTGTTAAGTGTTGCACTGAATAATAGAGTGCATATATCTTTTTTAAATAAATGTTGTGTGTCCCACTCTAGATTCTAAGAAGGAGAATTACTGGGTAAGATAATAGCTCAAATCTCAGTTTATTGAGATATCTCCATGACTTTTTCATAAAGGTTGAACCAGGCTCCATTCTCACTAGCTGGTAAAGATTGTATGGAATCATTAAATACCTTGAATAGCCAAAATCTTCCTAAAATTAAGAAACTTGGAGGTATTGCAATTAGATACTATATCATTAGATATGATCTCATTATAATATACTATACTATATTATATATACTATAATATAGCACACTATATTTCACTATGTCATATTATACAATAACAGAATCTAGTATACTATGCTTTGTATAGTATATATACTATATATAGTGTGTATAGACACTACATATAGTATAATACAGCATACTATACTGTTTTCATATACTATATTATAGTATGTACTATAGTATATTATAAATTATAGCATACTATACTTTTGCTTTTATTTTTTTGGCCACACCTGATAGCACTCAGGGATTACTCCTGACACTACACTCAGAAATAGCTTCTGGCAAGCATGGGGGACCATATGGGATGCCAAGCATAGAACCCAGGTCAGTTCCAGGTTGGCCAAGTGCAAGACAAATGCCTACCCACTGTGCTATCGCTTGGACTTCAATGTAGTAAACTATAAACTAAACTTTATAGTATAGTATCTATTATAAAATCATAGTTGTCCAAAACTGAGGTTTTAGAATAAGGAAGACAAACTAATTGGTAAAATAGAAGATTCAGGGACAAACTATCATATACATATAGACATATAAATTTTTGACAAAGGAGTTAAGAACACGAAATGAAATACATACAGCCCCTTCAACAAATTGTGCTGGGACAACAGGGTAACAATTTTGAAAAATTCAAGTTATCTGTACCTCAAAATTTGAAGCTAATTTAAAGTAGATCATATTCATCAAGATCATACCAGAATCTTTAAAATTATATTGAGAAAAATATAAGCTGAAGGCTTCAAAATCTGGATCTAAAAGTGGTCTTCAATTAGACACAAGAACAAAAGAATCAAAAGCAAATAGGACAACTGAAAGGTTTATACATGACTATATATATGTATATATATGTTATATATGTATATGTGTATATGTATAAAACTATATATATATATATAAAGCTAAAATTAAAGGCCTCTTATTGGAAAACAAGATTTATATTTAAAACACCAGGTAAAGGGTTGATATGCAGGAAATATTACAAAATCACATGAACAACAAAAATTCAAAGACCCATAAAAATAGAGTAATGAATAGAGACATTTCTAAGGAAGACTAGTTGATGATCAATAGGTATATAAAAATAAAATAAATAAAAAACATTTGCTTATTATTATTAGAGAGATCCAGATTAAGACAGCAGTGAGTTACCACCTCATACCAGTGACAATGTTGTATATCAAAAATACTAGAAACAATTTTTATTAATTTTGGTGTAGTGGAAAAGAAACTTTATATTGTAGAGATTTTTATTGAATTGTTTACTTATTTATGAAGATACTGAACAGCTATATATGCTATATTACTTTATATGAAGTCAATATTCTCCTAGGATAAAATGCACTTTTATTGGTTATTCATATTTCCCCTCAAAATTTATTCATTTATTCACTTACTAAATTTTACAATTTAAGAATTATCTCTTATCTAAAATTTAAAATGCATAACAGAATTATTGATAATATTAAATTTAAAATATATATACCTGTAAAATGATATTTTTGAAATAATTTACTTTTTTAACTTATTAATGATTTATAACTTTATAAAATTTTAAGAGATTTGACATACTAATCTATATGTAGATAGAGCTAGCAATTTATATGATCTAATAATCTATATATAGACCTATTGCATTTGCAATTAAAAAATAACATGGAATAAGATATTTCTATTATATGTGGGATAAAAAGTAAATGCAACAAAAGAATGGAATAGTAAATGGTCAAAATAATCAAAACAGAAGACTGAACTTACATGGCCAGGTACCATGAAAGGAATTCTTGTTGAAGATGCAAATTTGGCTCTTTAGTGGTGAGTGTGACTTTGGAATGATGCATTTATGAAAAAGTATAATTACGAGTATTATAAATCTAGGTACTTTAACAAACATGTTGAACATTTATTTAAAAATGACACTCTAAATGTATTATTATTTTATTAGTCAAAGAGAAAGACATATATCCACTTAGCCTGATTTCAAATTTTCATTCAGGATAGAATTAAATTAATGACATGGAGCACAGAACATAAAGACACTTATATGAAGCTTCGTTGTCCTTTATCCCAAGTATTGTTACTGCTAGGATTCTTTTTGGAGATGACTTTAAGAGATATAAAGATTCAATGGACGGGGACTTCTGGAAACATAACGGAAGATTCTATCCCAGATCCCTTCCTAAGATCAGCGCAAAGACCAAGACCATCAACCACAGAAGACGGATTAAAATGACAGTGAGGGAACAGAACTTCTAGAACCACAAAGAAAGACATAATCACAAGTTCAACTTCTTTTTTTATTTTTTTGGTTTTTGGGTCACACCCGGCAGTGCTCAGGGGTTACTCTTGGCTCCATGCTCAGAAATTGCTCCTGGCAGGCACGGAGGACCATAAGGGGATTCCAACTGATGACCTTTTGCATGAAAGGCAAACGCCTTACCTCCAGGCTATCTCCCGGGCCCCAAATTCAATTTCTTGACTCCTGCAGATACGGAGACCTCTAGATACAGAGGTCTGATTTTATCACCCAGGACGGAGCAGAAGTCTTTCCTACACCACAAAAGCACCAAGGGGAGAGTAAATGAACCTGAAAAAGTCTATAGTTAATCCCATGGCAATATACTTTAAGGGTGGAGAAACCCTGTATCTCTTAGGCAAAGGAAATTCCTTTTCGAATGACCCCAATATTTACTGTGAATCTGCAGGAGGGGAAAAAAAGTACAAAGTAATTTTATTATTATTATTATTTACTTATTTTTTGTCAATTTCAGCGTTGTGGTTTGGCTATTGAAGTGGATGATTCCATTTATATTTATTTATTTATTTATTTATTTATTTATTTATTTATTTATCTTCTTTTCTTTTCTATGTGCTCTGCCACACATTTTTATCTCAGTACCTTTGCTTTTATATTGTGCTTACCCTTTTTTGTTTTATTTTGTTTTGTTTTTGGAATGCTCACTGGATATTTTATTAGACACTTCTTTATGTATTGTTGTGGTGTTTCACCTTCTTTTTCCCCTTCGTCGCTCAAACCAAGGATGAAAGCCTTTAGAAGGACTCCGCCCGCTTCCGGAGTATTTGATTCTTTTTTTTTTTTCTCCAGGTTATTACTTCTCTCTTCTTCAAACAAAACCACATAACTTGAACTATCTAGTCCCGCCTCCCAATTAGGTGGGGGGATAAGGGAGGTACCAAGACCTAACAGGTGTAAGACCATTAAGTAGTAAGCTAGGCACAGAGGGGACCACTTATTCTAGCAACCGTAGGGGTGATGGACGAGGATATGGGAAGTAGGATGGGGACAGAGGTGGAGGGAGGACAATTCGATGATGGGAATTCCCTTGATTTTATGTTAATATGTACCTAAAATATTATTGTCAATGATATGTAAGCCACTATGATTAAAATAAAAATTATATTAAAAAAGATTCAGGAAACTCAGATATACCATAATTTCCTGACAGCTTGACTACTGATGATTGCCCTTACATATTACTAAATTTTAGCAAAAAACAAATGTTGGTACCAGACCAATAGCAGTGTGGATAGAGTGTTTGCCTTGCATGCATTTGTCCCCTGGCATCCCATATGGTCCTCCTAGCCTGCAAGGGTGACTTCTGAGTGCAGAGCCAGGAGCAACCCCAGATATCCACTGGGTGTGGCCTAAAATAAAAAAATATAAAAGTAAATGTTGGAATAAATATTGAGCTAACTTGCAGATCAGTTACTTGGTTATCTTGTATTCTATGTATTTTTGTTTTCTGGAATTAACCTTTGCTATCCATAGTTTTGCTCATTTACACTTTCTGTAATATTCTTGTGTATTTAAGTCCTGTGTATTGATCACCTCCCTGTTCAATGACTTTAGATGGATGAATAGTTTAGTTCTTTGTTTCTACACTATTCTTGGTATTCTTTCTTGTTTCTGTTACTCTGCAAGACTATCCTTGCAGTTCTATTTGTCACGTGACCTCTAAAATAATCCCCTTACAATTTTGAAACTTGTAGTTTCTTTGCTTCCAATTTATTTATTAAAAAACTGGCCATTTCTTTATGTACTATGCTGGTATAAAATAGAAAAAATTATTACTATAGGTGTTTAGCCAAGGCACAATGTAATGAGGGGACACAGTCAATGTCAGGTCATGTGGACACACTTCTTATAATTAGATCCTGATGCAATGAAGCAGGACCTAGAGTTCATTGAGAGGGTACCCATGACTACTTAATCTTGAAATGAGTAAATTGATAGGTATTATTAGAAAGAGACATTGACGGGGTTCTTGGCAAGGTTGGCAGTGCAATAGAGAAATGGAATTCTTGGGGTAGAAATATCAGTCATGAAGGTGATAGGAACCAATTGTTTAAGTAAGTAAAGAAAGGATATTTTGAGCAAAGTGAAAGCATTTTCAGAAAAAAATGAAATGTGAACATGTGAACAACTATTCTAAGTTATATTCATTCTCCCTCTCTCTTTTCCAGGTATTTAGAAACATGCAAAGTAGGAAATTTTAGATTTATGCCATCAATATCTATGTAAGTGCTAATATGTTAAAGGTATTCCTCACCTTTCTGCTGGATTTATCACAATAAAAATCTCTTCTGCACAGAGCTTTAATTCCAAATAAATGCTCTCCCATTTTGACTTCCATTGCTTACATTATATTTAAAATGAATCTAATTTAGATTCTAGATATAGACCCAAAATCTATTCTTTTTTTTTTTTTTGGTTTTTTTGGGTCACACCCGGCAGCGCTCAGGGGTTACTCCTGGCTCCATGCTCAGAAATTGCTCCTGGCAGGCACGGGGGACCATATGGGGCACCGGGATTCGAACCGATGACCTTTTGCATGAAAGGCAAACGCCTTACCTCCATGCTATCTCCCGGGCCCCCAAAATCTATTCTTGATCTATTTAGTTTTTACAGAATATATATATATATATATGTAATGGAACATAATTTTAGAGACTTTAAAAGATCAAAATATATTACTGTTGTCATTAAGAACTCACCATTTGACTGTGGCTCTTTATCTGGCATCACATTAGCTAATTCTCTCTGCCCACTGGACTTCAGATATTAGGGTAATTTGCTTTTCTTTGACATCTTTAAATATATTAACTTTTTAGAAATGTAGTACTCATTTCTTTTGCCTTTCTCCTTCCTAGTTTTAATTATTTATATTTCATTCTCCAAACACCCTAACTTGTAGCTCCTTCTTATTGCATCCCCTCTTTATCATATTTCATGTTACCGATATATTTGTTTTATAGTCACATAACTTAATGAACATTTCACAATTTATTGTGCAACCTTGAATTTACCTTCTCATCAGTCTTCGTTATAATGTAAGAGTTATGTATGCACACACCTTGCCAATGTTAGAAGCCTCTGTCATATAGAAGAATATCTATATATCAAGTGCAAAAATTGTTAGATTAAAAAATAAATGAATGGGTGAATAAGTGAATATTTTGTTGGAAAAAATGGACAATTCCCTTGCTCTCTTTCTTATTTCAACAGAGTAGCTATGGCATTTTCTATCAGCTATATAAATGGGATGATTCAACACATAAATGTCAAGCATTTTTATCTTGTTTGCTTTTTTCCTTTTTCATGTTGTCTTACAAACATTCATTTATTGATGGCCCATTTTCTAAATTTTCAGAGGTTATGTATGTTTTTGCTTTAACTGTGTAAAGACAACTAGATTTTACTATACTATTAAGCAGGATTTAGTATACCCCATCCCATTCCCACCCCCAATAGAGTCCCTAGAAACCATCTAGTTGGAATCTCAGTTCTTTATAAAACATAAAATTCAGGAAAGGTCATCTGATAGCCAGTTAATTACATTTTTCCAACTCATTGAATGCTGTCCTGAAAAGGGCTCCTGAGGTTATCTAAGGCAGACACCTCATTTAATAAGTGAGCAAACTACAGTTCATAAAGGTCAGGGGTTACCAACAACCACATGTCTATTAGTGGCAGAGACATATCCAGAAAATTGGCCTCCTCACTCTGAAGCCAAGGTTCCATTTACCCTTTACCTGCAAATGAGAACTTTTTTTTAAATGCCTATGTAGTTATATATTTAAGAAGAATGGATGCTTGGTAGGGGCATAAACATCAGTGATGATTCAAAACAATAGCAAAATGAAGGTCTGGACCTTCAGTAGTATTTATAAATATTCAAACCCTTATTGGGGGTGAATAACCATCCAATAAGCATCCATTTACATTAAATCCATTATAGAGCATCAGTGATTTTTTTCCATGTATTATAAAGAGTTCTGTTTTTATTTCTAGGGCTCAGATAACAAAGGATAACAAGGAATTTAGCTAGCATAATTTGCAATAGATTTGCTTTCATCAGCAGGTGAGGAAAGAAAAAGGCCAAATTTCTCATGAAATACCAATCAACATTTCAAATCTCAGCGCTGTCATGAGTGAAAAAAGCCACTGTGCACGTTCTGCTTCAAATACAAGTTGATTTTTAAAAAGGGCTTTTTATGAGCAGGAAATTGCTAAAAATTAGACCATCTTTTGAGTCAGAACCATGAAAATTAGTCCTCTTTAAGCTCTTTTTTGTGAGAATTTCTATAATTGTATATTGCATACATTATTTATTATTGACAATTGAGCTATGAGCACAAATGGCACAGAGTGAGCAAAATCTTTTCTATTTAAAATTTAGAAATGGAGAAATCATTTATTTTCCCTTTCCCGAGAGTGGAGGGGTGGTATACTTAAGTTGAAATATTTTGTGTACTAAAATTTCAGTTAGTGGGAATTAGAATTGCTGAGTTATAACCTTCCCTTGCACGGCAGATAATGAAATGTCAACAAACCTTCAAATATCTGAGTGCTCTAGGAGATGATAAAGCACATTGCTAGGAGGTGGTTCTTATCAATCTATCTAATTGTGCTTTTATATTCACTTATGGTTTCCCTCCACTTCCTGACTATTTTACTACCTGTGTGAAGACTTTGGGTCTTTTAATCAAAATGTCAGCCTATACAGATGCAGGAACAACTTAGTAAAAGTCTTCTCTTAGTTTCAGGAAGTGAAAAAACAAAGGAACTAACAAAACACAGACCTTCAATCTTTTATTAAATAAATGTCAGAGTTGAACACTTGTGATTTATTTCTTTTAGAGTTTTGCTCTAATCCTTGAATACCCATTAATGTAAGATATATAATAAAAATTATGATCATTATTTTGTACTTATTTTTTCACCTCTCCCTTCTCCCTTGAAGTTTATTAAAGAACTTACATAAAATATATTTTTATTTTTTCTAGACTGTATATTGACATAGGCAATGTCCAGACAATGCCAAGCAGTACACAATAGTACTCTAAACCACAACCCCTGTAGCTTCTACAAACTCTGTAGCTATTTTCCATAAGAGCTCCTAGATGAATTTCTCCAAGTGTTTTCTTATTTTTTCTTTTTTTTTCTGAACAGAACCACAGAACTTGAATAATTTTTTCTTCCTCGTAAATTAAAGGAAAAAAATGAAAGTGGATAGTACCAGGAGCAAACAGTCACCTGAGCATTGAGTAGAAGTAATGATCAGGCCTAAATACCAAACCCAAAGTCAATGACAACAGAATCAATATCCACTGGGGGCCAGTTACACTAGCAGTCCAGGGGTAAAGGAGGGAAGTATGGGATGCATACAGGGAAAAAGGGTGAAGAGAGGTCAACACTAGTGGTGAGGAATCGCCTTAATTCACTGTAACTATGTACCTTAAATATAACTGTGAAAGACTTGTACTTCACATGGGTTTCAATAAAAATTATTAAAAAAAGAATCACTGTTTTACTAATGACTCTTGAATCATTACTTGCATATATACATCTATATTATCTATATATTTTTCAATATCTATATAATTTATATATCTGTGTATGAGTGTATATGTGACACTGAGAAAAATATTGGGGCTAGCAGTTAGTCCTATGTTATTCCTGTATTATTTCTCTGACACCATAATCCTTATATTTTGGCACTGCAACCATCTCATGGTCAACTATAGGAAAGTAAATATGTCACCCCCAGACATTGCACAAGAATATGCATTTTAAATTAGAGCACCTCTGTTTTTCTCACACTAGCATCTAACAAGCAAATTATACTTCCAGACTCTCCCATTTTTTATTTTAAATTTCCAAATCTGCTTCCCATTTTTTAAATATTTTTATTTAATCACCTTGATTACACATATGACTATAGTTGGGTTTCAATCATATAAAGAACACCAGCCTTCACCAGTGCAACTTTCTCATCACCAATGTCCCAAATCTCCATCCTCCACCAACCCCCAGTCTGTATTTGAGACAGGCTTTCTTCTTCCTTCATTTATTCACATTGTTATGATAGTTATCAGTGTAGTTATTTCTCTAACTCAGTGCTTCTCAATTTTTTTTGTCATGTCCCCCTAGGAAGAAGAAAACATTTTTCGAGCTCCCCACTCGACTGTAAATAGTATCTTTATTAAAAAAAAACTTTAATCAGCAAAACAAAAATTGGGGCCCACCCCACTATTTGAGATGCACTGCTTTAACTGCACTCAACACTCTTTCGAGTGAGCTTCATATGATGAGCTGGACCTTCCAGCCCTCATCTCTTTTGTCTCTGAGAATTATTGCAAAAATGTCTTTTCTTTTTCTTTCTTTCTTTTTGTTTGTTTGTTTGTTTGTTTGTTTGTTTTGGGGCCACACCCGGCGGTGCTCAGGGGTTACTCCTGACTATCTGCTCAGAAATCGCTCCTGGCAGGCACTGGGGACCATATGGGACACAGGGATTAGAACCAACAACCTTTGGTCCTGGATCGGCTGCTTGCAAGGCAAAGGCCGCTGTGCTATCTCTCCAGGCCTGTCTTTTATTTTTCTTAAAACCCATAGATAAGTGAGACTATTCTGTGTGTCTCTCTCTTACTCTCAGACTTATTTCACTCAATATAATAGATTCTATATACATCCATGTATAGGAAAATTTCATGACTTCATTTGTCTTGACAGCTGCATAATATTCCATTGTGTATGTACCACAGTTTCTTTAGCCATTCATCTGTTGAAGGGCATCTTGGTTGTTTCCAGAGTCTGGCTATTGTAAATAGCTATGCAATGAATACAGGTATGAGGAAGGGACTTTTCTATTGTATTTTTGTCGTCCTAGGGTATATCCCTAGGAGTGGTATAGCTGGGTCATATGGGAGCTCAATTTCCAGTTTTTTGAGGAATCTCCATATCGTGTTACATAAAGGTTGGACATTCCCATAAGCAGTGAATAAGAATTCCTTTTTCTCCTCATTCCCTCCAGCACCTCTACTTCTGATTCTCTGTGATGAGCGCCAATCTCTGTGGTGTGAGATGGTACCATCATTTTTGAGGCTTTTCTAATATCAGTATATTGGCTAGCTTCCTTACTTCTTACCAAAGAAAGCAGAGTTGAATAAACAGAGCTTGCTAGAGCTCTTTTTAAAATGTTTTACATATTTATATATATACTTCATATATTGTATGTGGCATGAAAAAAATGAAGTTCTGATAGGCAGATAGAGAAAAGATTATATATAACATTCTGGTGTAGTCCCTTCAATAATTTTTGCTTTATGTTCTGTTGTCTTCATCTGTTGTTTTTTTTTTTTGAGAGCCTGGGATCTGAATCTTCATTAGAGTCTCCAGATGTTTCTGCACACAGAATCAATGCATCTCACCTCAAGTTAAGAAGTTCTCCAGTTACTCTTTTCCAAACAAGTCACAAAAGAAGCAGATACACACTGAAATAGAAATAATTTTCTCAAGTACATATTAACACTTTGCTCTGAGTTTTACATAAAGACATTTCTTCAGGTAAAAGAATATGAGAGTTCATGTTTCAGAATTTATCAGTGAGTTCTAATTACTATTAAAATATACATTTATTTCTGCCTGTGCATCCTCTCCCTTGATATAACCAACTTACTTCAGCAAAATAAAATGAAATAAAAATAGTAAAGTTCTTTATATTTGTACTAAGAAAATTCAGGAAAACATTTTGAAAGATAATCAGGAATAAAGCAGTAATAAAGCTGTAAAAGAGCACTTATAAATCACTATTTCTTTTTTATTTGCATAATTAATATAGTGACCCATTTGCTTTTTTTTACATTTGTGGGTACCACTCCTTTCTCCATAAATGCCATTTATGAATTTCTAAATTTATGAAGATCGCAGAATATGTGGTGCAACTATGCTGATTTCATGACTGGAAAGAAATTACAGATAATATATTAACAAAGAGACGTGACTATATTTGAGAAAGATAGATTTTATAAAAAAATAAATAATGCAAGCAAACAAATAAGGAGGCAGCAGGACAAAATTGGTCTAGAGTTGCAATATTCAGAATCCTAACGTACAGTATAAAGCATTCTCAAATCACAGTGTGTTTTTGGAAGGCATCTATAGAGAGTGTAAGGAACTTGATTCATTCAATAAATATTTATCAAGCCAGGCACTGTCCTAGATTAGCAAACAAAGCTACAGAAATCCTTAACTTAGTGAGTTCTTATTGAGCCATAGTTGACTGATAAAGGAAGGTGCCAAGTATAAATAAATACACAATAACAATAATTTTTTGGAAGTTATAGCATATTGAAAAAAATAGCTCACAGAAAGCAAATGGAAAATGTGGAGAGTAAAATAAGGAAATGGTGACTTTTGAATAATTAGTGAGCTTGGACATTATGTTTGGATGATACTTAGATGTTGCTCAGGCCCTATATCTGATTTGTGTTCAAGGATCTTTCCTGGTAGTGCTCAATAGACCATATGTAATGGCAGGAAATAAACCTGGGTTAGAGGCATGAAAGGCTAATAACTTAAGTTCTATATTTTTTTCTCTGACCCGATTACTTATTTTTAAAGTGATTATTGATATAGTTGAAATTATATATCTCTTGCTTGTAACTATGAAATGAACTCATTATATATTTTTTCTCTTTATTCATTTTTCCCTTTATTATCTTCTCAAATTCAACATTTTATTTGATATTATTGTTTGATTATAATTTAGGTCTTTTTTAGCTTAAAATCTAACTTTTTAAACTATCCTATTGTGTGATTCTGTACCTTTACTTTTCTAATGTAGTTAATAAACCAATTCTCAACTACTGAATACTACTGAACTAACACATAACTGTAAATACTACTGATAAAAATGTATTTTGAAAATCTACCAAGTGAAATAAAACTGAAATAGAGTAACTAAAGTTTTAATCTTTTTATTTTCTCTCTCATTTTCTTCTCTCTTCACCCTTCCTTTTATTCTTCTCATCTTTTCTTCCTTTTCTTTTCTTTCTCTTCCCTCCTCATCTTCATTCTCACCCCCAATTTATCTTCTTGAAAACTCGAAGACCTCTTTATCATCTTCCTATTCCAGAGAAGCAAAGCTTATTTCCTGTGGGCAAATATACTTCAATGGTTCTAATGCCAAATATTAATAAATATGTCTTTTTTTCTATTTGTTTGAGTGTGTGTGAGAGAGAAAATAGAGAAAAGAAGACAGACAGAAAAGGAGAGGGAAAAAGAGTGAGAAGGAAGAGTGTAAGGAATAAAAGAACTGTTTTTATTTCCTAAATCCAAATTTACGTGGATAATTAAGGAATGAATCATGACCTGCCAAGAGTTGCATGTTAAAGCCTTAACAACCCCAGTATCTCTGAATTTTTAGAAATAGCTACTTTAAGGAGGTGACTAAGTTAAAATTAAGTGTTTAAGTGGTCCCAACCCAAACTGTTCGGTTTTAACCCAACTAGAGGACACATACAGTAGGGAAGAATGTGTGTTGACACTGGGAAAAACAAAAGAACAAAAAGGTAAAGAAGACTCTGAGTTCACAATGAAGAAGCTGCCATCCAAAGAATGGGTTCTTAAAAAACAAACAAACAAAACCATATCTGCCAGCACTTTTGTTCTGTATTGCTAGCCTCTAGATTTGTTCGAGGAAACACTTTCTGCTGCTTAAGTCAACATTGTTATTCAGCTTAGCAATGCAAGACCCTCTCACCCCAGCATCACCCCACTTGGACTTATAGGCCTGAATCCAGTACAGAATATTCAGTGCTTCACTGTAACCCTAAATGGTCAATTGTTTAGGGATGCCCCCAGCAAAGAGTTGTTGATCTGGGAGTATACAAAAGAGATCTGACACCCTGTAGGGAGAGTACCATGCCATGAATGTATCAGAGTATCTATATCAGAGTAGCTGTATCAGTGTAGCTGCATTCAAATAATAGTGGCAGAGAAAATCAGGTCAACAGGAGGAAATGACAGTGGTCAGCAAATTGGCACAGAATACAGAAAAGGGTACATATGACACATTTGCCTTTGAAATTCTACAATTTCTTAGGGGATTTTTCAAGAAGGTAAGATTCATGCATGATCAATTTGAGTAAATGAGTCAGAAAAATTAGGTATTGATATTAGTGTTTCCATATATGTACCTAGAGGGTGGTAAGGCTGGGGAAAACTATAGTTCCACAATTAATCCTAGAGGCATAATCATAGACATCATAGAGCAGGTGTCTATGAGACTTACCTGAATAGATAAAGAGGTGTATTGGAAGAAATTGACTGACTGGCAAATAGTAGTAAACTGAGAAGAGAAGAGAGAGAGAGAAAGAGAGAGAGAGAGACTAATGATCTAATAATCTTGGTAAGAAATAGAATGGCCTTAGGAAAATGGATGTAAGCTTTTTATTCCATTACTTTCTATACTTATTAATAAAGCCTTAAAGAATTCTGTCACTAAAACATACTGTGTAGACCATTTGTTAATAAAAGGTGCAGCTTATTGAGAATGGCCAAAGGCAGCATTTCAATAACATATGTAGAACATTTATTTGGAGGAAACAGCTAATAGTCTAGAGAAGAAATCAAATTAGGAGTACAAAAATGAGTGCTGGTAATAGAGAGCTATTTAAAATAATTTATTTCTGGAGATAGAAAAAAAAAAGGGAAACTTGTTTCCTTTCCTGAGAAGGGCCAGATGAAGAATATATACTCAACTAAACCTGTAAATGGAAAGCATGACCAGGAAAAGAACATGTTGATAGTCACACTTTTCCAATTGGTTGGAGTGGTTGAACTTCAGATAAATGAAAGATACAATGATTTGGCTCATCCAGGAGTCCTCAAACTTTTAAAACAGGGGCCCAGTTCACTGTCCCTCAGACCATTGGAGAGCCAGACTATAGTAAAAACAAAAACTACGAACAATTCCTATGCACACTGCATACATCTTATTTTGATGTGAACAAACAAAACGGGAACAATTACAATATGTGGCCGGCAGGCCGTAGTTTGAGAACCATTGCACCTAAACTGAGGCATACTCACTTCTCCTCATTTACTTTTTTTTTAAATCAATGTAAAACACTAGAAACAAAAACAAAGAATCACAATTTCAGTTTTCTTTCCTCTGTTGACCGATTGAGGCCTGAGAAATAATAAAGTTGCCCTGAAAAGAAGCTGTAGCAAATGCACAGCAGTAGGGCGTTTGCCTTGCACGCAGCAGACCTGGACGAACCTGGGTTTGATCCCCAGCATTCCATATGCCCCCTGAGCATGCCAGGAGAGATTTCTGAGAGCAGAGCGAGGATTAACTCCTGAGTGCTGCCAGGTGTGGCCCAAAACATGAATAAATAAATAAACACACAAATAAATAATTGCCCTAAAATCATTACTTATGTTTCTATAAAGAAGACAATAATATATTATTTAGTAACAATATTTATTTTAAAACAAAAGATGTTTGAGTGCTGTCTCTACCTTTGTCCTTTATTCTGGTCATATTAGGAAGGAGTGACATGTGATTAGTAAGCTGGCTAGCCACAGATGTTGCTGATTTTTCTTTTCTCTGTGATTTGCTAAATAAATATTTATGCTCCTTCCGAAGTAGCATGCATTTCTTGGTGGAATAATAATACTAGTCTCTTTCCATTCTCTCCACCCTCCTCTCTGAATTGAGTACAATATAGACTGCAAATCTTCCTGAAGATGAATCATTAAGTTTGCCCCAATTCTGCTCAATAGAATTGGTTTTCCCCAATCCTTTTCAATTAGGGAGGATTTTAATCTGATAGAAAGATTTTGATGTACAATGTACCATCGGCATATTATAGGTAGTAGGTATATTTTTATAGGTAATAAAATGCAGTTTTTATTTGTTTTAGCATTTTTCTTCAATTGACTATAAATTTGGAGGGACTAGATGCTGAACCAGGTTTAATCCCCAGTGTCCCATATAGTCACGTAGGCTTAGCCTTGCTGCAGAGCCAGAAGTAAAGCCCTGTATATAACTAACTGCGAATCAAAAATGAAAAGAGGAAATTTGTTTGACTATTTTGCTTGACTGAATTACCAACAATCCCCTTTTTTGCTTAACAATTGATAAATCTCATCTTTATATTAATCTCAGTTAACTCATTTATGAAACTTAAAAAAATTCTGTATGTCAAAGTTCTTTGAGAAATATATTCTATAACATATGTGAAGGCAACTAATTTAGTAAGCATACAGTCATTAAAGGTGAGTGAAGTGTGGTTTGAGGTATTCCTTCAGAACATTCTAATTTCAGCTTTTGTAACTTTTAAGTTAATGTTTCCAATATTTATCTTTTTTATTTCTTTTCGACACCTGGCAATGCACAGGGTAGACTCCTGGCTTTGCACTCATAAAGTACTTCTGGCATACTTGGAGGACCATATGGGATGCCATGAATTGAACATGGGTCAACCATGTGCAAAGCAAATACCTCTCCTGTTGTGCTATTGTTCTAGCATCCAATATTTTTTAATGATTTTATATAGGCTCTCTGATCTTTATTTAAAAAAATTTTACTATGATTTTTATTTTGATCATAGTGGCTTACATATTGTTGACAATAATAATATTTTAGGTACATATTAACCTAAAATAAGGGACATCCCCATCACCAATTTGTCCTCCCTACACCTCTGTACCTCCATTCCCATCCTACCTCCCATATCCTCCTCCCTCACCCCTGGGGCTTTTAGAATAAGTGGTCCCCTCTGTGCCTAGCTTGCTACTTAGTGGTCTTACACCTGTTTGGTCTTGGTACCTCTTTTATTTCCTCCTCTAACTGGGAGGCAAGACTAGATATTTCAAGTTATGTGGTTTTGTTTGTTTAAAAATTAAATATGCCAAAATGGGTGGAGTCCTTCTAGAGCAGTGGTCCTCAAACTGTGGCGCGCGGGCCACATATTGTATTTGTTCTCGTTTTGTTTGTTCACATCAAAATAAGATGTATGCAGTGTGCATAGGAATTTGTTGGTAATTTTTGTTTTTACTATAGTCTGGCTCTCCAATGGTCTGAGGGACAGTGAACTGGGCCCCCGTTTAAAAAGTTTGAGGAGCCCTGTTAGAGGCTCTCATCATAGGTTTGAGAGACAAAGGGGGAAAAGAAGGTGAAACACCCCAACAGTATAAAAAGAAGTGTCAAATAAAATATCCAGTGAGCACTCCAGCAATAAAGTTAAGCACCGCATAAAAGCCATGGTCTTGAGATAAAAAAACATGGCAAAGCACATAAAGAAAGAAAAGAAGAAACACAAATAAATAAATAAATAAATAAATAAATATAAATGGAGACAATAACTTCAATAACCACACCAAAACAAAGAAATGGACAAAAACTAGATAGATAAATAAAAAAAAATTGTTTTGTGCTTTTTGCCTTTTTTTTCCACCTCCTTCACAGGCACAGTAAATATTGAGGTCATTCGAAAAGGAATTCCCTTGGCTTAAGAGATACAGGGTTTCTTCACCCTTGAAGTATATTGTCATGAGATTGTACTATAGACTCAGTTCGGGTTCATTTACTCTCCCCTTGGCGCTTTCCTGGTGTTTGGAAGACTTCTGCTCCATCCTGGGTGATCAAATCAGGTCTCTGTATCTAGAGATCTCAGTATCTGCACAGGTCAAGGAGTGGAACTTATGATGAAGTCTTTCTTTTGTGGTTCTAGAAGTTCTGCTCCCTCAGTGTCATTTTAATCTGACTTCTGTGGTTGGTGGTCTTGATCTTTGCACTGATCCTAAGATGAAGCCTAGAATAACGTCTTTCGTTATGTTTCCAGAAGACCCATTCCGATGCAATTGTCTCAGACAGACTTTTGGAACTGGGGATCATGTTGTGCAGGTCGTAGCTCAAACCCTAGACTAGGGCTTTTTTATTGGTCTCAGGATATGTACAGTCCGGTTCTATCAGCCAGTCATCTGTAAATCGCAATCTTGGCTTTTGGACAGACCAAAGGGTGACAAGTCTTCTGATTTTGTCTTATCTTTAGCTGGTGAGGTAGAATAACCTGCTCTTAGGTCAAGTTGTTCCCATTTTCCTCTTTGTCAGGATATCATATTAGAGCTGGCACTTGTTGGTGGCCCAGCAGTATTTAGGATGTCTGGCTGGATTTGTTTCCTGTAGCAGTTGTGAAGAACTGTGTCATTTCTATGTCTGGGATCCAGGGTTCAAGGCTGGATGGATGGTGTTTAATCACCAGGGGTCTAAGTTGGGTCCACGTGACATATTTTCAAGCATTTTAAACAAGTATGAGCTCTTATCCCTAGTAGATAAGAACTCGTTTTTATACGTAAGATTTCCGCTTTTTTTTAGTGTGTCTTTACAGCGAGAAATGGTGCTACATTATATTGCAGATGCATTTGGGTGTGGAACGAGAAGAAAACAGAGACAGGTCACACACCCAAAAAAGATAAAAATAGAAATAAAAATATATGTGCTTATATATATAAATATATATAAAGAACAGATATATTCTTTATATATATAAAGGACAAAGATTTTTAAAAAATGAAATAAAGTAATTAAAGGAACAAAGTGATGCAAGAGACTACCTTACATTTGGGGAAAAGCAGGTAAAGATGGAGTGTAATACAGGTCTTAAACTTATGATGGAAATATAGGTTTCTTTTGAGATTTTCTTGTGGTTCCCAGGCACCTTTTCATCACGCACCCTGACCTTCTTGAGATTGGCAAAACCTATAAAAAAAAAAAAGAAGAAGAAGACATTGGCAAAACCTTTGCGGCAGGGAGGTCTTGGGAAGAGTTCTTGCATTGGGGATACTTTTAGAGCTAAGTCTGGTTTTAAGTAACAATCCACGTTAGGAAGAGTTGGTAAGGAGGGCCGCGCAGCTTGAGTCATCAGGAGAGTTGGTTACCTTTCTTGCCAGGGACGAATGTGTGGGTTTGACTGGGTGTCCCTTCGCTTGGGTGCTGGGTACTGGTTCGTTGGGGTAGGAGGCCAGTGTTGATGCCTAATGGATTAAGAACTGAGAGTGAAGAGTTTTAATAAGGTGGGAAATCTGCATCCAATATTTTTTGACTAAATCTTAGACATAAATATGTGGGATTATCTGGAGGTGTTAAAAAAAAAAAGAGGATTTTTTTTT
>PVKC010018681.1:0-19514 GCA_004027635.1 Crocidura indochinensis
AGGGAAGCCGAGGAGATCTGGAGCAAGGCGGCAGCAGGGTGCTGGGGTCGCCCCCGTCTGGCACCCCCCTAGGCCTGGTTAAGCAGGACCCCTGCCGCATGGCAGGGGCCTGCCGAGCCCCAAGCTACTGAAACTCCCAGCTCCCAGATAGGGAATAAATCCGTCGTGTTGCTGAAGGCTGGGAGTTCAGCATCCCCACCCAGACCCACCCATAGGAGCCTGGTAGAGAATGGGGGAAAAGCCCAGGGTACCTTCAAGCCCCACCAAGGTACCACCTCGGTGGCCTGCCCAGGCCTGTGGGCCAGGGAAGCCGAGGAGTTTGATAGTTTTTTAACATAGATTAATAGGCTTTCAGAATCAGTGATCAACATCAAGTTGACTAGGGGATAAGATAAAAAATTTTAGTTGAAAATCAGTAAAGTAAAAAAAAAAACCTACTCAGAAAAATGAAGAAGAATGGAAACTGCTATCGAAAGATACTAATCAAGTTTAATCTAGTGTCACAACAAAGACAATAGAAAGATAATTCAAAGAATGTAGGTATTAAGTCTTCAAACCATTCTTTTGAAGAAATATGTGTTTATTTTATCTACAAGTTTAGCAATTTCATTATAGATTAAAAAAAAACATATTTTTGTTTGAGAACTTTTTGGGGGGAGAGAGATTTTTGTTTCTTTTTAGTGAAGCAAGAGTTTTTGTTGAATGAGAGCCAACTAAAAAGATGTAAGAGTTAAGAAGAAAAGGAAATACATGTTCAAGAAAGAATAGCAGCTTCTCAAGAGTGGAAAAAGCCAGTTAAGATATATAGAAACAAGCAAAAGAGGAACATGCTTAGAGAAAAACATGAACTCCTTATAAGGACAAGTCAAAATCTTTAATTTTTTATATAGAATCAACTTTATTCCTCTAGTAATAGTCATAGTCAGTAAGCTGAGTAAGTGTTCTTCATGAAACATTATCAGACAACCATTTTAGGTCATTCGTAAGATCAAGTGAATCCACAGAAGACTATCACATATTGAATTTACCATTTAAAAGAATTTTAGTGCTGACTTTAATTGGATTAAGACTTTTCATGTATAATAGACTATTTCTTTTAAGGATGATTGTATTATGATTGATAACCAAATACCTAAATTCCACCAAGACAATTCAATAAATAGGTTAACGATACCTGATTTCAGAAGCTACTTCTAGGCATTACCCCTTATCTAATATAAAATCACAATTGCTAATCATTTCTGTCATTTTAGATATGACATTTTTGTATAATTGTTCCTTACAAAAATATATTTTGTAATATAATATATATATATATATATTTGTCCCCCAATTCACAATACAGACCAGGCAAAGGGCCTGTGTTGAGGTGTATATGGGGTGCATTTACTGTACCTCCTCTTTCTATACAGTCAGTGTAAAGAACACAGCCTGTGGTAAGAATTGGGAGGCCTTATCTTTTCTTTTCTAGAGTACAGGCCGTTGTGGGTGGAGAGGAAGGACACTTGGGATATTGGTCATGGGAATGTTGCACTGGTGAAGGATACATACAAATATATATATATATATACATGTATATATATTAAAAATAAAATATATATTTTTATTAAGGAAAATAGCAAACAAATTGATTAAAGTTCAAATAAACAATAAGTCCTGATAATAGGACAATGATAATTACAATAAAGAAGGACTATAATAAGCATTCTCCCCATCTAGGAGAATCAATTCTAAATTATGATGAAATTTTCTCTGCTTGGTGTTATTAAATAGAACCTAGAGGGCCTGGAGAGATAGCACAGCGGCATTTGCCTTGCAAGCAGCCGATCCAGGACCAAAGGTGGTTGGTTCGAATCCCAGTGTCCCATATGGTCCCCCATGCCTGCCAGGAGCTATTTCTGAGCAGACAGCCAGGAGTAACCCCTGAGCACCAACGGGTGTGGCCCAAAAAAACTAAAAAAAAAAAAAAAAAAGAAAGTAGAACTTAGAGAATATCTATGCCATTGCTAACCATTTCTATATCTCTATTAAAGGGGCAATTCATAGGACCATCAGATAAATTTTTGAATTATCCTGTCATGAATAACTTGATAACTCCATGGAATTTCCTCAAAAGGCCCACTGTGGAAGATTTATCTCTGCGTGAAAAATTGAGAAATTCTGAAAAGATTCTTCTTAAATTCATGTCATGGTACTGACATTGTTTTCCCTTCATATTATTTGACCTTAATATTAATTCTCTCTTCTACTATTCACAGGCACAATATAGCCTTGATTAAAAACCCTTTACCTAGATAATTTTTAGCACCAAATCAAAGACAATTTTTTTCTCCCTTCAAAGTGCTCTTGCAACTTCAGAGTCTGGGAAGCAAGGACCTAGCTAGAATGCAGATTCAGGGCTATTGACTTTTTCCAGAATATGAGAACTACACCTTATTTGGATTTAGTTATTACTTTCACTTTCCCTCTAAAATAATAGAATACATCCCAGTAAAGATAGAATTCCTAGATTTTTTCCTACTTCTCACTAGTCTTGAATTTGCATCTGAAGCTAGTTTTCAAGGAACTGCCTTGAATTGTGACCTTCTCCTTTGTAACTCAGAACTCGTATTACTTACACCCATAACTTGATGTATTATTTTATTGGTAAGCTCTGCTTTGTAATTGTAAACATTCTTCTTAATACCTATGACTGGCTTTTACCCTTTAAATACTCCTAGCTTGGAGATTCAATTTGAAGCATACTTGCCAGAACATGTTTCCCCAAACAATCATGTGTGGTCTCATTTCTTTATATTTTTCTGTACACCAGTTCATGCTTTCCCGCTCCTCTGATTCATTCAAAATTCCCTGGAGCTGCAGGACAGAAGCAGCCTGCAGCAAGATTACATCTGACACAGCATTTATATTTCCTTTTTTCTTATTTTTATCTTGGTTTGGGAGACATACATAGCTATGCTCAGGATTTACTCATAATTCTGAACTGAGGAATAATTCTTGCATCATTCTGGCCTTGGGATAACATATGGGTGCCAGGTATTGAACTTTGATCAGTCCAGATCAAGGCAAGCACTTTATGAACTTAACTATCTGTCCAGCCGCTAGACATTTATATTTATTCTCTATATTAATTGTGGAAAATTTGAGAAAAAATGATCAAAATTTAAATAGTTCAGATCATTATGCATCAATAATAGTTACCAATGGTATTTTGATGTCTATCCTTTCAGTCTATTTCTATAATGTTATTATAAAGTACATGTCTTGAAAAAACTGGTATTCCACTTCAGCAGTGTTCAATGATTTGCAACTAACCAACCAAACAGGACATTCCAGTCCTAAGCCTAGAAGGTTCTATGCCAGAGGAAAAAGTAGGCCCACTAGTGCTACTCATGAAATTGCAGGTTTGTATTATGTAGTGCTTGAGGTACTCAGAAATGCTCGTGGGGAGCTAGTTAGATCAGAATTAAATGTCATAAGTCTGTATTTTCTTTCTTGTTATAGTGCTTGTTTGTTTTTTGGCGTAGCCACATTTTATAAACAACTACCCATTTATTGGGTATTGTTTTCTGTTGTATGGTGCAAACTGATGGAAATAATTACTCTTAGAAAGTCAAATATCAAAAAAAAATATATTGATTTAGCTCCAGACTTGCTACTCCAAAGTATGGCAATTCAGCATGATGCAATTCTTAAGCAGAATACATTTGAGAAAAGAAAAAAGAAAGATAATTTCCTTCTTAACTCCCTTTATCTTTATTTCCCTAGATTTTTAAGTTAAAGTTCTCATGTATAAGTTATCCTAATTTTGTCATGATAAAAGAAGACATTTTCATTACTAGTTGAAGGGGAATAATACATGAAAACAAATCATGTTCAACTAATCCTTATCTTCTTAATTACTTTCTCTCCATTTGTTTCCCTTAGCTCAAACCTGTCTCATTACTTCTTAACAAATGTATTATTATTTTGTCCTAAAACTTCTTGTTTTGCGGCTTCTTCGGGTCCTCATTTTCTTGTGAAGGCTCAGACTTAAGCGAAATTTGTGTGTTTCCTTTGTGTTTCTAAAAATATTTAGTGTTTTTAAAAAGCTTGTTAAATAGAAAAATGACTGCTCAATTACTTTACTGTTACTTTACTTATTTTACAGGTAAGAAACTGTTCTGGAAACTTTCCCAAAGAATCTAAACATTTTTCCCAGGACTATCAATATTTATATTTCCAAATCTCTAATTGTACAAATTCATACTTTTAAAATTCTGTACTATGAGTTAAATTTAAATTCAAGGGTCATCACTTTGATTAAACCTTGATAGTTCAAGTTTTATGTTGCCAACAAAGTGTATTCCATCTTTTTAGTAAAAGTTATATATGTTAATCTAAAGTACCTTTATGGTAATTAAAATGGAGACAATGGAATCAATTAGTAAATAATTTTATAATCAATATCCTGAATATTTCTAACTCTAGTAAATATAAAATACTTACATACCTTTACCTAGGGACAGTAAAATAATATTCAGAAGTTGGTATATAGTAATTCAATTTACACCACTTTTCTACTTGTGACTGAAGAGGTCAAGTAACTTGTCACAGAGCAATCATTCAGTTGGTATTTTGTCTAATAAAAACTGAAGCCTTTCAAACATCTCTGAGATAGTGTAAAATTTTAGTAAGAAGAAAAATATTTCTTTTATGTAGTGGTATGTTATAAAACCATTAAATTATTGTTATAAAACAATAGGAGGTTTTTAAAATTTAGAAATGCTCCTGGTGAGTCTTTGTTCATTAATTTCTAAATAAAATTTATAATTATATAAATATATAAGCATTAAAATATTTAGAGGTTCTCAGTAAACTAAACCTACTTTCTTTTTCATTTTAAATCATCATTAATAAAGAAGTCATTGATGAAATGGATTGTACATTATTTGTAACCCAATGTAACTACTTTCATAACATTTACCAGCTACCCTATAATAGAAGTTCCTTGGTTTGGAAAAAAAACAATGGCAACAAAGAGGATTTTATTTGGGAGTGTGGTATTTGGGGCTACGCTTGGTTGTACCCAGGGATTATTTCTGACTCTACTCTCAGAAATTATTCCTGGAAGATGTGGGGATCATTAGAGAGACTGTTATGTTCCCTTAATGAGAGGGGATAATTAGAGGGAACTATTATAGACAGATGTGTGGTCTATTAGAGGAAACCTTATGGGATGCCAGTGGATGAAACCCAGGTTAGTCATGTGCAAGGCAAATGCTCTACCCACTGTGTAATCACTCTGGATGCCAGCACAGAAAGGTTTTTAAGGCAATGAAACTACTCTGCCTTAAATGATAAAATAAGAGTTCATATCATATTCATATCATTACATACTTAATTCAACCCATAAAATTTATAATGCCAGGAGTGAAACTTAATGTATGGACCAAAGTGGTTACAATGTATTAATCTATCTATGATTTAAAAAATATGAATAGTGTTGACAATGGGTAGACTATGCCTGAATGAGGCCAGAGTGTGTCTGGGGAATCTGTATCTTTCTGTTAATGTTTTTTGTAAAACTTTATGACTTAAAATTAAGATCATTTTTTAAAGAGCTCAAAACACTAATGTTTGCTGTTATTTTATATAGTTAGCCAAGAACATGAACAATCTGAGAACTAATGGATACATTCTATTTTATTCTGTTTTTTTCTTTTTGTTTCCGTTTCTTTGGTGGTGGGGGGTCACACCCGGTGATCCTCAGGGGTTACTCCTGTCTCTGTGCTCAGAAATTGCTTCTGGCTAGGGAACCATATAGGACACCTGGGATAGAACCCAGGTCCATCTTGGGTCAGTCCTATGCAAGGCAAACACCTTACAGCTGTGCTATTGTGCCAGTCCCCATTCTATTTTATTCTGGGCAAGACCACAAACCATCTCTTTTCTTTTAGACTGGTATCCATATACTTTCTTGTGCCATGATTCTTTCCAACTCTCAGACTGAGTAGTAATATCTTTCTCAGAATCATGCTTTATTGATAAAAAAGCAAAGAAAAATCAATTGCAACATAATTATCAAATTAGCTTTAAGTAAATCTGCCATAATAATATACATTCTAGGTTATTAAGATATTATTAATACTTAGTGACAAACATGATAATCTTTAATATAAAATAATAATGGACAGAAATATTGCACATATTCATGAAATCTATAATTTAATGAGTACATTTCTTAATTTTTTAAAATTTGAACAGCATGGTTACAAGATTATTCATACTATACATGTTTTCCCACAAATAAATTTGTTCATATTGAGTTACAGTCAGACAATGTATGAAATAACTTTCACCAGTGAGCATTTCTCACCACCAATGATATTTCTAATAATTATAAAATAACTACTTAGGGGCTCGGGAGATAGCATGGAGGTAAGGCATTTGCCTTTCATGCAAAAGGTCATCGGTTCGAATCCTGGTGCCCCATATGGTCCCCCGTGCCTGCCAGGAGCAATTTCTGAGCATGGAGCCAGGAGTAACCCCTGTGCACTGCCGGGTGTGACCCAAAAACCAAAAAAACCAAAAAAACAAACAAACAAAAAAAAAACAAAAAAAAACCAAACTACTTAAAATACCATATTGTCTTATTTTTCCTACATTTAAAATTAATAAAAATATTTTATTTACACTGTCTTCTATTTATTCCTAGAAAGCCCTGTGTTGTAACATTTAGGTTTATTGTTCGTATTTCTCTAAAAATGGCAGCAATAGTTTCTATTTATCTTCATATCCAAAAGAGTCTATATTCCAGGGAGATAATTTCCCTGACCTTCAACACTAAAGCAGCAAATCAATTACTTCCTGATCCACAAAACTTGGTCTTACAGTTGTTCTAAATCCTCAATACGTTTGTGTTTTCTCTTTGACCTCTGTATTTCTGGTCATGGATATTTTCCTAGCACAAAATTGTTAACTGAGTAATGACTGCTATGTGCTTAATGAGCTCTACACTTCATAGCCATTTTCTAGATTTATAATTGGATATTAGGAACATTAGTAAGGAGGAAATATAAAGAAGAAAGAAAAAGAATATATTGCCATTATTCTTCCCAATGGGAAATATTCCCTAAAACAAATATATTTCCGTTCTTCATTGTTCATTGTTGCCAAGTATAAACAATGTTATACTAAAAATAGAAGAAAACACATACATTTCTGTGTACATTTTCTCACTTTATTATAGCCTTTCCTCAAGTCTTAAGAATACCACATCAAGAAGCTAAAAACAGGTACCAGTGTGATGGGGCAGCTGGAGGGCGTTTGCCTTGCGGGTGCCTGACCTAGGATGGACTGTGCTTTGATCCTCAGCATCCCATATGGTCCCCCAAGCCAGGAGTGATTTCTGAGTGCATAGCCAGGAGTAACTCCTGAGCATTACTAGATTTATCCCCCATCAAAAAAAAGGAAGTAAAAAACATTTAAACTCTTTGACATCTTGACTTACCTTTTCTAAAGATAAATAATATTTAGGGAGCCGGGAGGTGGCGCAGAAGGTAAGGTGCCTGCTGCCTAGCCTAGGACGGACCACATTCGATCCCCCGGTTCCCATATGGTCCCCTGTGCCTGCCAGGAGCGACTTCTGAGCGCATAGCCAGGAGTAACCCCTGATCGTCACTGGGTGTGGCCCAAAAACCAAAAAAAAAAAAAGAAATAATATTTAATAAAATAAAAAGAATTGTCCTATGATTGTGCTCTTATTCAGGACTGATACCAAGAGGAAAAAAAGCAACTAGTCCAATAAAAATGTGGTTAAATTTAAGAAACCAATCTTTTGGATACTGTAGATATAAAGCACCATTAAAATTATTTATAAAAGGCCTTTCAAATAAATAATTTGATATGTAATTAAATGAAATAAAATTTAATAGTAAAGTTATATTGTATATCTAAATATCTCCTATCATTTGTCTAGATTTATAGAATAATTTATCAACCTGGCAAACTATTCAAAACAACAAACATAGCACTGAATTTTCAGTATCTTTAAGCTGGTAGCAAAGTAGATGCTTTGACTTCAACTAGTTCTTTTTTTAGAATCTTTCAAAATTTCTGAGTTCACATAATTTTGTAATGTGAAAATATATTTTTAAGTCAGAGTCAGTACTAAGATATTTATGGGTCATATCTCTTTTCTTCCTCCATTATTACTGTCATCATGCTCTCAGATGGCATGGTCTCCAAGAGATAATAAAAGTCTTGATTTTACATATTAATTCACACATGGGAGTATTTGGATGGAGCCCTGAGGAAGAATGCCAGCAGAGGGTGGCTTTGAGTGGCCAAAAGATGACATCAAAGCAGCTGTTTCACCAAGCAATTTAAACTACAAAGTGTGCCCAGTAGATAATAGGACAAATATTTTTTATTTCTAAATTTTTAAAGAGGAATCACTTCCCATACTCTTGAAAATTTTAGTTTTTACACATGTAGAAATCTTTTGCTATCACTTATTCCACAAGTTTTCATGACCAAAAGAATCAAATTTAATGGCAATAAAATCAAACAATGGAAAAGCTTATTTCTGTGTCTTCTCCTGAGTCCATCTCTAAGGCATAACACTAGGACCCAAGAATACTGTGACATCTCTTTTGAGAAAATCTTGCATTTAAGGTGTCTTGTCTATGTAATAATTCTTGGTGATTTCTAATGGACAATGAAAATATCAGCCTAGATTAATTAAGTTTCTCATTTTGTACTAAACAATGATGAAAAACTAGGGGTTTTAGTTCTACGATCAGAATTGCCCTTGAGAACTGAGAAATGAAAAGTGATATAAAAATGAAAGGCTTACACCCAAAATCTGAAAGCTTAATTTTGGTCAATAAGAGACATAGGACAAAATAAATTCTGCTAAATCTAAAAAAATAAAATAAAATCTGTAGATGATGGCATCATATCACTAGACTTAATTCAGTACAGGGTCTTCTAAATCATAGGATAATTTGATTTTGCACCAGGTCTATAAATTGCAAATACATAAATAAAGAATTATAGGACATTGCATTTTTTTTAATTTCCACAGATGTCCATCTACAGCCTGGTTTTCAAGTTAGCAACAAAAATAGTTTTTAAATAAATTTATTTGTTATTTAGTATATTAATAAATTTTATATTTATTGGACCCTATATTGTCAAGTATTTTTTATACCATGCTGGTGATGCTCAGGGTTTCTAAATCACCAAGCAAATTGGCTATATAGTGTCAGGATTAAAACTGGGATTATCCATATTCAAGTACTGTCTTCCTATACTATATCTTCAAATCAAAACGATAGTTTATTTTCTCCCCCTCCATGTACCAGGCATTTGGCTCTGTGACCTGTCTATTCTCTGATGTGCAGAGCCATCTTAGAACAACCCCAATCTATGGAGGAGTCTACAAACTATGAAAGACTTATGGGTATATGACCCAGTTCCTGATCTGTAGGAAGAAAATTCTTGGAGTCATTTCTTCACTTCTCAAGTTATTCTGACAGAACTGACATCTCACTTTTATTACTCTGATTTCTATAACATATTCCAGTATTGGATTCACTTGTTGATCTCACTATTTCCCACTATAGTTGCCCAGGATCATCTTCAATCTATAATGATTTGAAGAAAATCTCTCAAGTGTTGCTTAAGAGAGACCAACAACAACTCTACCCTTTTAAAATGATAAAAGATAAACTTTACTTCTTGTTTTTTTGTTTTTTGGGGGCACACCTGTTTGATGCTCAGGGGTTACTCCTAAGGGCTCAGAAATTGCCCCTGGCTTGGGGGAACCATATGGGATGCCAGGGATTGAACCGCGGTCCTTCCTTGGCTAGCACTTGCAAGGCAGACACCTTACCTCTAGCACCACCTCGCCGGTCCCTAAACTTTACTTCTTTTCAGAAAGTTCAACAAGAAAATACCAAGATCTCTCTCTATTATCAATATATTTATCTACCACCTATCTTTTCATCTATCTACCATATATCTACCTATGAATCTATTAACTTATATATTTATCAATATATATACATCTAAACATACACACACATATATATATATGTAAAAGTTACTGCTTGGTGTGAATATCTATAATAAATATATTTTAATTCAGTTATGGTGAAATTATAAAATTATTTATCATTGGGTTTTAGGTATACAATGTTTTTAGAACTAATCACTTCACTAGTGTCCGCTCCCCTCTACTAATGTCCCCCACTCCTATTTGCCTCCCACTTATTAGTTTGTGTGTATGGAACACTATCAGAAACAGTGCAATATATATATATATATATATATATATATATATATATTTAAGAAGCACCTCTTGTAGAACATCAATAATGAAAGGCACCAGAGAAGGTAGACAACACATGATGAAAATATAGTATCTATGATTAGATAGAAAAATCTTAGACTTGATACATATTTGAAAATCTTTTGATAAAGCATCTTGTGAAAGCATACTTCCCTCCATAATCTCTTCTGTTTTCTTCCCATCCATTCCTTTCTCTTTCCTTCCCTTCCCAAATTTAAATAACTAATTGTTCCAATGAAAAATGTAGCCTTAGTGAAAACTTATTAATGAAGTCAAACTAATAATTAAAACCATATTGGTTTATTGATAGATTTATTATTAAACATTTCTTCAGTTATAGATGCTTAGAAATCCCAAGATTTATAGTGAATGCAATGAAGATCCAATAAACAAGTTCTATTTTAAGTGCAAAGGTGAGTACCTGGGACACATTATAAGTTCCAATTAAAATATCAGTAACATCAAAATCTTAGAAAAGTCACTATTTTTGTTTGAATACAAATATAGAAGGTGGGTGGGGGAATAGTCCTTCCAGTTCAATAAGTCAGGTCTCTAACTGATCATTTAGTTATGGTCATAAGAGAGAACATTTTCTCTTAAACTCATTCTACTAAATAAAATGCTAGTCTTTTTCAAGAACTTCAGATATACCAAGAATATTATCTGTCTATCATCAAATCAAATTCGAATATACAATTAACCATCACATATATTTAGAATTAATTGGCCATTCTATTCTTAGTTAAAACTAGAATTATTATAGAATGTAGACTAGTGGGGCTTATCCGAACTTATTTTAGTTGCATTCCTTATGTAAATGAGGAGCTTGCTAGACTTAAGGCTTTGGTAAACAGCTCAGCACTTATATTGTTTGTTTGTTTTTAGGTCACATTCAGAGATGCTCAGGGTTTTTCACTCAGGGATCACTCCGAGTGGTCTCAGAGGGAAATTTGCAGTACATGAATCTAATTTAAGCCTCTAAGGCTGTGAACCATATGAACCAGAAACTTATGTATCTTTTTTAGTCAAAGTGATGTAAACTTTTTATTTTTTTATTATTTATTTATTTATTTATTTTGGTTTTTGGGTCACACCCGGCAGTACTCAGGGGTTACTCCTGGCTCCATGTTCAGAAATTGATCCTGGCAGGCACGGGGGACCATATGGGGCATCGGGATTCGAACCGATGACCTTTTGCATGAAAGGCAAATGCCTTACGTCCATGCTATCTCCTGGGCCCCTTATTTTTTTTTTACTTTTATTTATTTATTTTTTTGGTTTTTTGGGTCACACCTGGCAGCGCTCAGGGGTTATTCCTGACTCTATGCTCAGAAATCACTCCCCGCAGGCTCAGGGGACCATATGGGATGCCAGGACCTCTGCATAAAAGGCAAAATCTTACCTCCATGCTCTCTCCAGCCCCTGAGGTAAACTTTTCTTGTTTTTGTTTTTGTTTTTGGACCACACCCGGTGGTGCTCAGGGGTTACTCCTGGCTGTCTGCTCAGAAATAGCTCCTGGCAGGCACAGGGGTGGGGGTGGGGGGGTGGGGATGGGGGGCATATGGGACACCCGGATTCAAACTAACCACCTTTGGTCCTGGATTGGCTGCTTGCAAGGCAAACGCTGTGCTATCTCTCCAGGCCCTGAGGTAAACTTCTAATGTAGAAATTATATGTAAAATAGATTAAGTCAAATAACAGAGAAGATCAAGGAAAAATATTCTTTTCATAACACCAAAAAAGTGTATCAATAAAATTACATGAATATTGTGAATTAAACTATAAGGATGATGAGTATAGGAGATGCACAAAGGCCTTTCAAAGATTCCTCAAAATCACTCCAAATTGGGCTTTTACATTCTACTGGTCATGGCATAAGAGAAACTGGAAGCTACCAGGTAATATCTAGAATGAAAATATGAGAAAATGGACTAGACTATTAGTAGAATTTCTTTGGACTGTATATATTCTGATATAAAGTGATCTATATGAGGAAATAAATAAATGTTGTTTTAATATATTCTTGAAGCAATTCAAAATATACATGTTAAGAGCATCTGGTGACATTAATGTCATCTTTAAACTCATCTCCTTACTAGATATATGTCTTAATAATTCTGTGATATTTATTTCGCCCATAAAATGCAAATATCTCTCAGAATTGTTTTGAGAACTAAACAACGTAGGTTATATAAGGAGTCTAAAATTACATCTGGGAAATAATAAACCCAGTAAATAAGGCAACTAATTTCATTATGATAGTTTTTTTTTGCTAGTAAGCTCTTCGTAAACCATGTTCCATAGCAGTTGGAGATTTATAGTTTACCAAAATTAATAGTGTGATAATTGCTATGGCACAATAGGTTTTTTGTTTTGTTTTAGGAACACTTCCAGATGTTCTTGAGTTTATTTCATAGCTCTGTGTTCAGGAATCACTCATGTTGGTGATCAGGGAATCATTTGGAGTGCTGTGGACCCAACCCAGATCAGCCACATTTAGCAAGTGCAATACTTCTCATTCTTTTTCTGAATCCCAGTAGAATTCTGTAGAATCCCTTTATCTGAAGAATACACAGATGGCTTGATATATTTGTTTTATGAGTAAGAGTGGGCAGAAGAAGAAGGAAACATTATAGAAAATTAAGAGAAAGAAGAAAATAAAACTTTCTTTCTCATAAAGGAAAAGAATTAGTTTTTATGATTGGTTACAAAAATGTGTCAAAATTAGCTTTTTCCTTTAAATAGACAATATCTAAAAAAGTAGTCTGTGAACACAATACAATATATAAATTATTTTTGTGTCATTCAAAAACACTCGATTGATCCAAAAATTATAGCTCATCTTACAATGACTTCATTATCTTTCTGCATATGGTAAAAGTCTTCTCAGTGCTAAAATGACTAAAAGGAGAAATGTCATAGAGAATCACTGTACTGACACAGTAAAGATGAGCTAAGAGACCTAACAAGCTGAGGAGAATGTCATAATTCTGACTAGGTACAGTTTGTGGCTTTTAATGGCACTTTGAAAAAAAAGGGGGGGATAACATTTTTTTCTTGCACTGGGATCCCTGCCAGGCTGCTAAGAGACATTTGCACATTTATATGTGGGCCTAAGTTGGGAAGCGTATTTTAGGAGCGAGGAGGTAAAGTGGTGCCCACTAAGTCCTTGTTCTCTTGGCAATTGATTTATTTTTGTCCCAAGACTTCCTTATGTTTCAGCTTCTACACAGCAAACAAAAGTGTTTTGGGGTCCAACTCTGCTATAGTTTAGAAGGCAGGTCAAGTCAATGTTTATTAATGAACTGAAAATACCAGTATCTGTTGGGTCTGGCTCAGACCTCTTCTCACCCTGTTTTCATATCTTTGGAGAAGACAGCGAGTTATTTTTAAATTGGACCTTGAGATTGAAGGCATGCTGGCAGGCCTTACTGTTCCCATAGCTGTGCCGTTTTGATGAGAAAATTGTCATCACCTCTGATCAAAAATTCTAAATTATATCTCCAGTGAAAGGAGGAGCAAATAAAAGTATTTATTCTAATTCCTCAATTAAATTTCAACTTATATTTTTCCCCTAGGCCACTGTCTTTTAAATTTTATCTGTTTATCTAGAGTTTTTCTCTCCTAATAACATTAATAATAATGTGAAAGAAAAAAAGGCAATGACATCCTCACACTATCACCAAAATTATGCAAGGAATAAGAACACTACCAGTTTCCATTTCTGCTCTTCTTTCTAGTTATCCTTTAGAGTTCAAATTTCAAAAGTTGTTTTTTCACTATTTGTCAAATTTATGCTTTTTTTTTTTTTGGCTTTTGGGCCACACCCGGTGATGCTCAGGGGTTACTCAGAAGTCGCTCCTGGCTTGGGGGACCATATGGGAACCGGAGGATCGAACCTCGGTCCGTCCTAGGTTAGCGCAGGCAAGGCAGGCACATTACCTTCAGCACCACTGCCCGGCCCCCAAATTTATGCTTTTGTTGACGCATTCAATCCAAAAAATTTTTCATTGTGTTTCTTTTTAGCATAGGAAAATATCATGCAAACCTTTTAAATATGTGTTTATAGATTTTCATATATATGCTTCTGATGGGGTAGGGATACATGGGACATTTATAAAATAAAATAAACATTACATTTTGCAGCTGTTTTTATAGCCAATCACTGAAACAAGGTTATTTATCATTTATTTAATAAATGCTATCAAATAACTGTGAAATTGTATGCATTATTTTAGACCCTAGGGTTGCAATTATATTAAAAATAATACTGACCAACTGACCAAGCTTGCATTTAGTAGGGGAGGGAAGAAGGGAAATAAACAGAGTTGGATAAGAAAATTAAAAATATAGTGAAAGTACTACAAAGAAAATTAAAGAACAAGGGGATAGAAGGGTTTGAATGATATTCTCTTTAATGACAGCACAGGCAACTGGAGTAGTTAGTAGTGAGATTTTGTCCAATCTCTAGAAACTCTTCCTAAGGAATTAGTCAACAAGATTGTTCCTGGCCTACTTACATTCCTGTTTGAGTTTTAGTCTTTTCAGCTGTCAATCAAACAAGTATGTACTGACACACAGTTTGAGGGTAATTATATTACATTGGTTAGTCCAACCTAACCTGATTAGCTCAATAGGGGCAGAGTAAAGCTGTCCAGATGTCACAAAGCAAAGTTATTCTTAAGAATTTTAGTCTCTTCCAAATGTAGCCCAAACTCATCTATTATCTCAGTCTCCTGAATCAAAGCTGTGAGAAAGGAACATGTCAAGATAATAATGGAGCAAGATAATGGGTGTAAAATGACAAAAAACAGGAAACCTCTTTCTGAACGATTCCAAGTATTGTCACAAAGAAAAGGGAGTCGATTAAACATGGAAAAGCAGTTAGAACTGGAGTTTTGTTGGTAAAATTTCTCATGAGTTCCAGGTATAAGTAATACCCAATAAACAAATCACCATTTTTAGGTAATAGAGAAACTGAAGCAATAAGAGTTTTAAGTGATATAATCTTGGTTGGAAGGAACTTCTATGTAGATCATTATAAAGTTCATTTTAAAGTAAAGAAAAGGTAGGGGAAGTCTTTTGAGACAACTCCAATGACTGAGTGCATGCTTTGCAGGCAGGAGGCCAGGGTTCAATCCCTGAGACCATACATTGTCAGAAGCTACCAGTGAGAATTACTTGGAAGTAGCCTCATAGCACTAGGTGTGATCTTAAAACAAAATAACCATTTTGTTTATAATGTTTATAATGTCAGAAACAAAATAAAGCTAAGAAAACAATAGAGAAATTTAAGCTTATAAAGAGTTGGTACTCTGTTCTAATTTACAAAATACTTTAGAGTGTATACTCACTGCTATTGGTTTTTCTATAATTTTCATTCCCATAATAAAATTATAAGATTAGAAAATCAATAATTTTGTATTTCATGATGTGTAGCAGGAGAACTTCTTAGTTCAAGAAATAAAATCCCATTAATCACAAGATATAATAATAAAGATAGGTATATGTGAGCATTCTCAAATTCTCCATCATTTCTTTTGTTTGTTTGAACATATCTTCTAATTTGCTCTCAAATTCAGTGGCATAACTGATTATTAGATTTTTTTAATTGAGGAATATCTAAAAACCAAATAAATTGAAGTGAATAATTTTTATTTGGCTATTTATAAGTGACAAGGTTTTTAGTTTCTGGATTATATATACTTCACTATTATTTCAAATATTTTGAACTTTTCAAGATCTTTTCTATAAATAACTCTTGTTTAATATTTTTAGCTCCTTTATCAAAAATTAGGTGACTAATATTTTTAGCAAGAAAGTTTTAATATCTTACTTATAATTTGTTTTCAGTTGAGTTCCTTTAGTTGTTCATGTTAAATTCTTGGGTCTACAACTATATTTTATCAATTGACAGGCCTCTAAAATATTTGAGGATAATTTTTTTGTTGCTTGCTTTTGTTTTGGGGCGATACCTGGCTCTGCCCTCAATAGTTACTCAGAGACCATCTTGAGTGCTAGGGATCAAATGTGAGTTAGTCACGTGTAAGGGACTACTTTCTGCATTATATTGCTCCAGTCACAATTCTTTTTTTTTATTTTCTCAAGTATTCTCTGATTTCTCTTTTTGAGACTGTATTTCTATTATTTTCTGTACTGACTTTGGACTATTAGCCACTTCATTCCTTATACTGACCATTCTCTTTTGAATAAGAAAGTTTATCTGTAGATGAAAAACTGTGATGTTATTTACTTACAGAAAATTTACTTCATGTAGTCTAAGATAATAGTATTTTACCTAACACTTGTTTCACCAGAAAGCTTTATTAGAAGGTATCAGTTAACTTAGAGCCTCACATTTTATTTATACATAGGAATTTTACTTTCTCTTCTACCACCACCACCACCGCCAACAAAGCTGTTCCAAGAACAGTTTTTCATCCATGACTAAGAGCTTATCAATTTCTTAAATATTTTCTTTTAATTTGTTAGGTCAACTTGAATCCCTAGGTGTCAAATTATTTTATTGTTTTGCACTTAACATAGTTTCTTTCTAGTATACCTAGAACCAATACCAATACATGTAATAAGAAAAACCTTTTTCAGAAGATAATAAAAATATTGGACAGACTCAAAAGAATAATTGTAAATATGACACATTAGCAAAAATCTCTCTGACTGGACAATGATTTATTGAAACATTTAAGTGTTTAGTACTTAATAATTACTCTTGTTATTTTCATAAATGTGAAAACAAGTAGATTATGGAATGGCAAGGAATTCAATAGTAAAATATATACTTTGCATATAGAAGGCATAGGTTTTATTGTGTTTTTGTTTGTTTTGGGGTCACACTTGGTGGTATTCAGGGTTAATTCTTATTTATACACTCAGGGATCACTCTTAGCCAAATTCTGGAGATCATATAGGGTGCCAGAAATTGATCCTGGTCTGACTTACTGGATATAGTCTTTCTTTGTCCCTAGGTGGTCTAGACTTATCTCTGGCATGGTGTGGTTTTTAAGTACTGTCAAGAACAGCCTCTAAGGATCCATACAGGAACAGTACTTAAGCACTATATTGTTTGGGTATGACCCCACACACAATATATATTACATGTAATATTATTTTTGTAGATTTATTATGAGAAAAGTATGATGTTAAGATGTCTAGTTCCAATTCTAGGTGATCGAAATCCATAAAGCAGTAATCAGTAGTATTTTCAACCTCCACCATTCAGCATTCATTTTAACAAGAAGTCATCTACAAAATGTATGACTTTCACATTTCTGTCATATTCTTCAGATATTTCTCTCATTGTAATCTTGCTTCTGAAAACTACCTTTTTCATGCATCTCTTCATTCAGTTGTCTACCATTCACAGTTTCATAATATTCTATAACAATGAAAGCTTCTTTTCATATTCTGAAAACGAGGACCTAAATGTCTACACATGAATTTTAGACTTCAGAATTTAATACATGATTAATAGAAAAATAACCCATTTTGTTTGACCTAGATTCCTTCAGAATCTTGTTAGAATGACATAACTTTATCTATACCAGATGATATAAGGCATAAAATATAAGGCATAAAATGAAATTTATTTATAATCTACCTGTAAACCTATCTACATAGATAATTAAGAGAACAGGGTGGAAACCTATATAATGATTAGCTACAGAATTTTCTGCAATTTGATGGGAATAACATCCAAAGAGGCCAGTTAGGTTCAGAAAGGTTGAGTGGAATATTTGACCTGCAGAGAGCTGGAATAAAAGATGTTTCCATTATATCTTATTTACTGTTTCTGTTGAAGTGCAGAAGCTTATCAGTTTAATGTAGTCCCATTTGTATATCTTTGCTTCCTCTTTCTTGACCACTGGTGTTTCCTCCTTGAAGATGCCCACAGCTACAATGTTATAGAGTGTTCTGCATATATTTTCTTCTATGTACCTTATAGTTTTAGATCTTGTATCAAGATCTTTAAACCATTTTGATCTGACCTTTGTGCATGGTGTTATGGAGAGGTATGTATTAAATTTTTTTGCATGTAGTTGACCAGTTTCCCTAGCAGTCTATTAGGAGAATCTAATCCACTTCTTTGAAAAATTTCATGGGGATTTTTTAGGAATTGCATTAAATCTGTACAGTGCTTTAGGAAGTATTGATATTTTAATGATGCTATTCCTCCCAATCCATGAGAAGGGTACATATTTCCACTTTCTTGTGTACACTTTTATTTCTTGAAGCAGGATTTTGTAGTTTTCTTTTTTCTTGGTGGGGGTTTTGGGCCACACCCAGCAGTGCTCAGGGGTTACTCCTGGCTGTCTGCTCAGAAATAACTCCTGGCAGGCACGGGGGAACATATGGGACACCGGGATTCGAACCAACCACCTTTGATCCTGGATAGTTTTCTTTATATAGCTACACTTCTGGCCAATCAAGATAAACAAATGGGACTACATTAAACTCAGAGCTTCTGCACCTCAAAGGAAACAGTAACTAGGATAGAGCCCACACATAGAATGGGAGAAACTATTCACTCCATACTCATCAAATAAGTAGTTAATTTTTAAGATATGTAATAATATTCTTGAACTTTACAAGAAAAAAGCATCTAAACCCACCAAAAACAGGAAGAAAAAATTGACAGACATTTCTACAAAGAAGAAATAAAGATGGCCAAAAGACTCATGAAAAAAATGCTCCACACTTTTTTTTTTCTGGGCGCCCCAGAAGAACTCTGAGGACTAAGGGGATCTCTTCCTGCTTCTGTCTGTCACTCTTTCTAACCAATAAACCCCATCACAACACACAGGAAAAACCACACTACTAGAGCAACAATGCGGAAAGCTCGTAGGCAAACACTAGGCACTGAGAATGAAGATGATGGCTTGGACGACCCTAAAAATCACAATCATCCGCTTAACCTCTCGGATAAGGAATTTAAAATAGAAATATGGAATATGTTTATAAAACTCCAAGAAAGCATAGATCGATCTGAACAGAACACAAAGACAGAACTCAGAAAACTTCAAACTGAAATGGCAGGCCTGAAAAACACGGTAGCTCAACTTCAAACTGAAATGGCAGACGTGAAAAACACGGTAGCTCAACTGAAAACCTCAGCAGATGCCCTCGACAGCAAGGTAATAGCAGCTGAGGAGAGAAT
>PVKC010018682.1:0-19504 GCA_004027635.1 Crocidura indochinensis
AAAAAAAAAAAAAAAAAAAAAAGAAAGAAAGAAAAGAAAAAAGAAAGAAAAAGAAAATAGTGTTAAGGATAGGAAATCCTTATGAAGTTTGGAGTTTGTATGTGGATACAAACCGCTCTTTTGTTTTATAATGACTTTTGAGAGTTCTATGAGCAAGTTCAACATGGCTTGTCTTTGAGGATTATGGGAGATAACAATCATATGTTTAACTTATCGTTCTTTGCAAAATAATTGAAAAGTTTTACTAGTGTAGGCTGTACCATTATCAGTTTTGATGGTAGTGGAAACACTCATGACAGAAAAGCATTGAAGTTCAAACTTGTAGAAGAAGGCCCAGGTATCCTCACTAGTTCTTTGTTGATCTTCACTATGCAGTGGAACTACTACCTGACCTTGGTGATCAGCAAACTCCAGCACAACTTGGACACTGCCAAGAGCACATCAAGGTAGTGCTTGCACTTCCTCAGGGTCTCTACACTCTTGGTCTTCCTCTGGAGCCAAGTCTCCAGGAAGATAGCCTCAGACCACAGGACACTAGAGTTGTGGCATTCCTGCAACTCGTTGGCCATGACATGTAATGATAATGTTCTTCAAGTTGGCTCAGTACTCCAACTGCTTGGACTCAGGCAGAGACCTGGGATTTTGGTGTTTTTTATATGAGACTTTCCCACAACTTTCAAGCCTGAATCAGATTCCCACTCTTCTTCCAGTTGGGACAGTAGAAGCCAAAGTGGCATGGACTGGGGGCATTTCTTAAACCCCTTGTTGTAGGCTTCCCTGATAATGCACTACAGTGGTCCCAAATATAAAAAGCATGCCCTTTGAATTACAGGCTAGAGGAGTGGCTAAAGAAGAAATAATGAGCTCAGCATGCTACTGTTCATGTAAATCTCAACCCCCATAACTTCAGGGTCAAGGGAAGCTACATAAGACTGAAATGTGACTCTATTCCTTTCAGGGACAATGCTCTTCAGCCATATAGCTCTCTGTCAAACAGACTAAGTTTACCAACTTCCTACTCCCTGCAAACCATTAGATATGTACTTCAGGGTCCAACTATGGGTCCAGTATGGAAACATCAGCACTCATATCAATCATTCCTTTAAATATGTTTCCATGTATCTCTAGACTTATTAGTGGGTGTTCAGTTTTGTAAGATTATAGGTTAAGGTCACTTTGAGATCTGTGCATGCTGCTAGAGGATTAATCCTACCCAAAGTTTCAATCCTTGGGAAATTAGAGTAGCCAGGAATAAAAAACAGAAGAAGCAAGAGTAAAGCAGTACATTCTCCTTTTTTAAAAGTTCATATTGTTTTTATTGTGATAATTATTATCACTCTTGTGTAAGTAGAATCTTTTCTCCCCACATTGACATTGATTCCTTTAATAGGTAGACTGATTCCTCCTAATAGTAGGCCTCAAGTGTCTGGTAGTATTGGTTCCTTTATTTCAGATTTTAATTTTTAGGGTCAGTGGGCTGGTTTACTGTGATAGTGTCAGTGCAGAAGATATCTAAAGCATCATTTCCTGGAGTGGTGGGTTGCAGCAAACTTATTAGTTGTATGAGTTAGGGACACTGATTTGGTGGGATCTGGGGTTGGACCCCTACCCAGTTTCCAAATAATATTGGTTTTGGGGCAATTTCTTGTCAAATAATCTCAATTGCATTATGGGCAAGGTCCTGGTCATTGTCTCCAGAGTGCTGAACTATGGAGGGTTTCAAAATTCCTGAGATAGTGGCAATTTTTTTTTCACAATTATAGTATCTATCACTGGTTTGTGAGGTCTGGGTTACCCTCTTTCTCCAAACGCCAATGGAGTGACATTCACTTGTCCAATGTTTTACTTGCTAAATTTTAGAAAAGGTGCAGGTAGTAGCCTCAAAAATATGCTGTTGCATGGGATTCTAAAATCTCTTTGTGGATGGCCTGGTCCACTAGCCTGCATCTTTACTGGGTAGGCCTCAAGATTATTTATACATTCCTGATATGAGAGCATTCTATGATGCTTTCATGTAGTCTATAATATTTTCTTTCTTCCAATTTGGGCACAAATATTTTTGGCAGTATTTGTTGGCATATTAAAAGACCTTAACAGATGTTACTGGGTCTTTTTTTTCACTTGATTTTATGCTTCATCTGTTAATATTGCTATAAATTGGGTATAATGCTCTGTGATCCCCTAAAATATTTTTATGTAGCTTCCTTTGAATTTTTCATTTGCATTAATCCTGTCCCATGTGCCCAATGTTACCTCTTGTACTTGTGTTAAAAAAAAGCTACCAAAAGAGCTGAGAGATAGCATGAAGGAAGGGTGTTTGCTTTGCATGCAGAAAGTCAGTGGTTCAAATCCCAGCATCCCATACGGTCTCCAGAGCCTGCCTGGAGTGATTTCTGAGCTCAAAGCCAGGAGTAATCCCTGAGTGCAGCCAGGTGTGACCAAAAAAAAAAAAAAAAAAAAGCAAGCAAACAAACCCACAAACAAACAAACAAAACCCAGAATCCATACAGAAAAATGTTTGGGGGGCCGGCGATGTGGCGCTAGAGGTAAGGTGTCTGCACTGCAAGTGCTAGCCAAGGAAAAATCGCGACCGCTGTTTGATCCCCCAGCATCCCATATAGTCCCCCCAAGCCAGGGGCAATTTCTAAGCGCTTAGCCAGGAGTAACCCCTGAGCATCCAACAGGTGTGGCCCGAAAAACCAAAAGAAAAAAAGGGTAGCTTGCCTTTTGGGTTATTTTTTTCTTTCAGATTTTCCTTCCCCTACAAGCATGCCATATGTGATCCAGACTCCAGACAATCTCTTGCCAGATTGTCCTAAGTTGTGCAGTTTGGCCTTGGCTTCATCTCTATAAGCATTCTCCACTGCAAGTACTGGGAAGGATTCAGACATACTCTAGTCATTATTTGAAAATCTTGTGTGTGTGTGGGGGGGGATTTCCTTACACCTATATTCATTGCAGTACTATTTACCATAGCAAGACTCTGGAAACAACCAAGATGCCCTTCAACAGATGAATAGCTAAAGAAACTGTAGTACATATACACAATGGAATATTATGCAGCTGTCAGGAGAGATGAAGTCATGAAATTTTCCTATACATGGATGCACATGGAATCTATTATGCTGAGTGAAATAAGTCAGAGAGAGAGAAAAATGCAGAATGGTCTCAATCATCTATGGGTTTTAAGGAAAATGAAAGACATTCTTGCAATAATAATTTTCAGACACAAAAGAGAAAAGAGCTGAAAGTTAGAGCTCACCTCATGAAGCTCACCACAAAGAGTGATGATTTTAGTTACAGAAATAACTACATATTGAACTGTCCTAGTAATGAGAAGTATGAGGGAAATGGAAAGCCTGTCTAGAGTACAGGTGGGGGTTGGTTGGGAAGGAGGGAGATTTGGGACATTGTTGATGGGAGTGTTGCACTGGTGATGGGTGTGTTCTTTACATGGCTGAAACCCAAACACAATCATGTATGTAATCAAGGTGTTTAAATAATATATATATAAGAATGGAATTTACATGAAATAATATATATGTAAGAATTAAATTAAAAAAAATAAATGCTACCTATATTCTACTGAAAAAAAAAGAAAATCTTGGGGTATCAAAGTGAACTTTTACTCCAACCAGTAAAATATTCCTTACAATATGCAGAAGTAGATCCATAAGTAGCATAAGCCTTATGGAAATGGTCAAATTAATTCATTTTTAGCCCTTTGTAAGATGGAAGCTCTTGAGGTTTAGGTATTCTGGGTTCTGAGCTTATTCTACGTTATAGGAAAGAATTTTTACTCTGAATGTGGAGAAATATTAACCAGCTCATTATCTGAGGTGCTGGAATTTGTGTCATGCCTTGATCATGCAGGTCTCTCTAGGCTATTATTGGTAGTATTTGTAAAATTATCATACCTAGGGTCAGGTGATATCAAGTATATGTGTCCACATCTTGAATGCCTAAAGAATTCCAACTAAAAAAAAAAAAAGAATTCCAACTAAAATTGATCCCCCCTAAAAACACAAAAAACACATCCTAATCAGAATAATGATAATCATAGAGATAGAATATTGAAAACAGCATACTAAAATAAGACAATACCATAAAAAGGAATATTCTTAAAATTATAGATTTACCAAAACCAACCCTCCAGGACAGAAAATAGTGGTAAGATACAATGAAAAAATCTCAATGGAGTGAATAAATACTTCACTAAGAATACCAGTTAATATCAACTGGGTGACCAGTTAGACTTTTGTGCCAACTAAGTTGGCCAACAAGGATCATCTTCCATCTTTCCAGTATATTTGTGTCAAGTATATTCTGCCCAGCCGATGACTGGGAAATAACTGAGCCAAAGCTCTAGTCTATTCCATTCCAACAATGCCTATCTCGATAAAAGTAACTGGGATACATGCAGTGTAGAAATGCCAGGGTCAAATAAGAAGGAGAGCCAAGTGGAGGTGAGGCACCATAGAGAAGATAAACTTAATAACTGGGTTTAGAAATATCTTACTTGAGGAATTAGTGACATGTAACCTACCTTAACAAAAGCTCTCTGTGAGGGAAGAAGGGCAGGCTGGAGCCGAGCCTGAAAGTAAGCACTAATTATGGAAAGATCGTGCCCTTATTCCTGCTGTCTTTACCAATCTCTAGAGTGGTGTCTCTGAAGTTTCACCTTAAGGAGAATCCCTGGAAGAATTGATCAATGGGGTTCCCTGGTAAAGATGCTCCAAGAGGTTTACTCTGCTAGGATATTTATAAATAACATCACAGGAGAGATCAAACAACTCACATTCAGATTTAAAGTAACAATATAGAGCTTCACAAATAAACGGTAGATTAGGAACTTCATAGATTCAAAGCCAATATTAAAATGAAGCACAATAAACTTTTACAAAAAGATGACACAACATGCCAAGAAAATAATTTTTCTCAATATAAATGAATGAAATGCACAAATTAAGAGACAGAGTAGAATAATGAATTTAAAATAGAAAATGTTGGCTTGGGGCGGGGCAGGCCCGGGCCTGGGGTTGGGATTGGGATGGGGGCGGGGAGTGGGCCTGAAGTGCAAGTCGAGCCTGACTCTCTTCTCTCTCTCCTTCTTTTTGATTTGATTTGATTAAGGAAAAAAATTGAAAATGTTTCCAATTATTATTGAATTATTCTGGGGAAAAATTGGATATTTAAAGAAATAAAGTGATAGGCATGATACCCTTTCACCAACAATATTACAAAACACAGTGTCTAAAAGTAAAAAGTGGGGGAGACATGGAGAAAGAAGAAAAATATCTGCCCCAGACGGACACAGTAAGGAGGATGAGAGAGAAACTGGGGAGATTGGTGGTGGTAAATGTGCACTAGTAAAGAGTGGTGCACTTTTGTGGCAAAAACTCAATCATGAGCAAATTTGCAATTGGAAATTAAAAAAATATCCGACTCTATTATGAAAAAAACTTTTACTTCTGTGAATAAATAACATACTTAAAAAATTCAACCCCCCGGTGTCCCATATGGTCCCATATGGTCCCCCCAAGCCCAGGAGCAACTTCTGAGCATATAGCCAGGAGTAACCCCTGAGCGTCACCGGATGTGGCCCCCCCCCCAAAAAATTATTCAGCTTCTTGCAAACAACACACTTAAATAATCAGAGTAGATAGACACATATCCAAAAGTTGGAAAATAATTCTTCAATTAACCAACTCAAATTTTGTGTGGGCATACTATCAAACAATGTAGACTTTATTTCTTAATAATCAAGGGATATGTACATCAAAAAGAAATCACATTCCTAAACATATATGCAACTAACAAATACCTTTTAAAGTTAGCTGTGAATAGAGTTGAAGAAAGACATCAGTAGCAAAAAAAAAAAAAAATAGTTGGGGATTTAAAAGCCATAACAGATGAAGACTCTTATCAACCCTTGATAGATCAACCATACAAAATTGCAACAAGGAAATATGGATTTGAACTAAAAATTGGAAGAGGGTATTTAGTGAATATATACAGTGTTTTACATCCTCAAAAATATAAATACACATTTTTCTTCAAAGCACATAAAACATGCTTCAAGATAGATCTAATGCCGGGCCAATAAACATACATTCACAAAATTAAGATAAAACTGTGTCAACTATCTTCTCAGACCATGATGCACTGAAAACAGGAGTGAATTACAAACAGCAATGGGTAAATTATTCTAACATGTGGAAATTAAAAGCTCACTACTGTGGGGCCAATGCAGTGGCTCAAGGGGTAAGGTGTCTGCCTTGTCAGCGCTAACCTAAGATGAACTGCGGTTTGATCCTCTGGTGTTCCGTATAGTCCACCAAGCCAGGAGCGATTTTTGAGGGCATAGCCAGGAGTAACTCGAGAGTCACCAGTTGTGGCCAAAAAACAAAAACAAAAACAAAACAAAACCAAAAATCACTCACTACTGCACAGCCAGTGGTTCAGAGAGTAAATAAAAAGATTCCTGAAAACAGGCAACAGAAAGGACACAAGTTACCAGAATTTGTGAAAAACAAAAAAGTGGTATTAAAAAGATATTTTATAACTTTGTAAGCACTCATTGGAAAGTAAGAAAGAGTTACATAAATAAGCAATGGCACAAAGGGGATATGGTTAAATAACCAATAAAATGAGCCAAAAGATGGCAGAAAGAAAGAAACAATAAAATGTAAAGCAGAAATTAATAAACTGGAAACCCAAAAAACAATGCAAAATGTCAAGGAAAGCTGGGTCACTGAAAAATAAAGATTAAAAGTCATTAGCAAAGCTCAAAAAGATAACACTAATAAGCCATATCAGAATAAAGGAGAATTTCACAACAGAAGTTACAGAATTCAAAATATAATTAGAGGTTATTCTGAGAATATTTATGTCACAAAATGAGAGAACGTAGAAGAAATGAATAAATTTTTGACTCCTAAAACTTTCTAAAGCTGATCCTAGAAATGTAATACTCAACCAAATCTATGATACTAATGAGGAAATTGAAAGGATAGTCAAAAATCATTCAAAAACAAAAGTCTAGGTCCAGATGGATACAATATAAACCTAAAAATACAATATACAATATAAAATACAATATAAACCTATGAAGAGGGTCTACTGCTATCCCTTTCAAGATCTTCCAGGAAATTAAAGAAATAGAAACACTTCTAACCATTTTCTATGATGCTAACATCATACTGATAATAAAAGGAAACAGAGATGCCACAAAAAGAAGAGATTTACAGTATGACATCCTTGATGAAAACAGACACAATGATGCTCAAAAAAACATTAGTAAATAGAATCAAACAACTCATCAAAAAATATACATCACAGCTACTAGGGCATGCAAGGATGCTTTAAGATATGCAAGCCAATCAACATAATAAACCATATCAATAAAATATAAAATAAAAATAATATTATTTTATTAATACATACAGATAAAGTATTTGACAAAACCTGTACCCACTCATTATAAAAACCCTCAACAAGATGTGATTTAAAGGAACTTTCCTCAACATACTAAAAGCCATTTACCACAGGCTCAGAAAGCCATTATACTCGATGGGAAAAAAAACACATAGGCTTTCCTCTAAGATGTGGCACAAGACCATTTTTCCACTGTTACAACTTCTATTAAGTATATATGGAAGTACTTTCCATAGCAATTAGGCAAGAAATATATATCAAGGGTAACTAGAAAGGAAAGGAGAAAGTCAAACTTTCACTATTTGAAAATGGTATGATAGTATATTTAGAGAACACTAAAGACTCTACATAAAAAGCTTCTTAAAACAATATTTGTATAGTACAGCAAAATACTACAAAAGTAATATGCAAAAATCCATACGTTAACTATGTGTAAAAAAATAAAAGGAGAGAAAACAAAATGTTAAAAAAAAATTCCATTCACAATTGTACCTCAGAAAATCAAGTACCTTCGCTTCAATTTAAATATTTGAAATACCTATATAAAGAAAGCTACAAATAACTACTTCAAGACATATAAGATACAACAAAATTAAAACACATCCTGTGATCACAGATTGGTAGAAGTATCATCATTATATTGAAGATACAGATTTAATGCAACCCCTTTAATGTTATTATAACATATTTCAAGGAAAAAGATTTAAAAATTTTTGACATTCATATGGAAGAATAAATCTCCACAAATTACTAAAAAAAAATTCCTGGGAAAATGAAGTTGGGAAATGTCACCTTCCCCAACTTCAAATTATATTACAAAGCAGGAATACTTAAAACATCATGGAATTGGAATAAAACCAGACCCTCAGTGAATAGAATAGACTTAAATATTGACACAGACTTATATACAGATTTATATATTGATACAGATACTAATACAGATCTTCAGGTATATGACTGTCAATCTTAGATTAAGGAGCAACAAATGTGAAATGGAGCAAGGAACACAACAAGTAGTTTTGGAAAAACTGGTCAACTATATGCAAGAAACTGAACTCATTCCTCCTTACACCATGTGCAATAACCAAGTAATAATAGATTACAGGCCTCGATGTCATACCTGAAACAATAAGATACATAGAGGAAAACATAGACAGAACTTTCCATGACATTGAAACTAAAGCTATTTTCAAGGATATAACAAAATAGACTAAAAAAGTGGAAGCAAAAATAAAAAAAAATGGAACTAGATTTAACAAAGAAGCTTCTAAATCTCAAAGGAAATGGTAACCAGGATACAAAGACCACATATTAAAATAAACTATTCTCTCAAATACCTTCCATTAACATCTAAGATAAATATGGCACTGTTAGAACTTAACCAAGAAAAAAATCCTTTAGGCCTGTAAAAATGAGGATAAATGATGAATGAAAATTTTCTTAAAGGATAAATACAGATATCCCAAAGGCACATGAAATATGCTCCATATCATTAATCACTTGAGAGAAGCAAATCAAAACAACAATGAGATTCCTTATCACATATAGAGATTAGGACACATAAAGAACATGCAGGCACTGTTTCAGGGCTAAAGAGACTCATTCCCTGTTGGGTGGATTGTAGAGTGGTGCAGTCTTTTTGGAATACTATATGCACATTCCTCCAAAAATTAAAAAATGAGCTTTAATTTGACCCAGCAGCATCGCTTCTGAAAGATACAATAGTGGACCAAAAGGCAACATAAAAAGGACATCTGGACTCTGGTTATTTTAGCTCTAGTCACAATAGCCAAAATCTAGATATGGACCCATTACATGATGACAGATGAGCAGATGAAGAAACAATGGTGCACTTATGCAATGTCATACTACTCATCTGTTAGGAAAAATGTAGTCATGAAATTGCTTATGTATGTATGGATTTGGAGAGGATAATGCTGAATTAAATGAGTCAAAAGGAGAATAATAGAGCCTCCTTCTGGATTCCAGTGTCATCACTGTTCATCTGCCCTTTGGAGTCAGCCAGGTTTGCGTAGGGGAGGGAATAGGGATCCTCACATCTTAATCCCTTCCACCAAATGCAAATGAGACTGTGTTTTGGGATCTTTTTCTGGCCTCCTCTAGGTCCCAGTACTGTATTTATTCTAGATAAATACAGATGCAAAGGTTCTCAACTAAATTCTTTCATATAGGAATGCCTCATCAAGAAGGCCATATACCATGGCCAAGTAGATCTTATTCCAGGAATGCAAAGATGATATAGGTAAATCAATCAACATAATACACCATATCAACAGAATAAAAATAAAACATATGATGATATCAATAGATGTGAAGAAAGTATTTCTAACATCCAAAACCCATTAAAGATAAAAAAGGAACTTTTTTCAATATAGTCAAGGTTATCTACCATAAGCCAATGGCAAATATTATTCTCAATGGGAATATACTAAAATCCTTTCCTCTAAAATCTGGTACAGGACAAGGCTGTCTCTCTCACCACTCTATTCAACATAGTGCTGGAAGAACTTGCCATAGCAATTAGGCAAGAAAATATATCAAGGGCAGCATGGGGAATGACAGCACAAGAGGCAGATAGATAGGAAAGAAACAAGTCAAACTCTCTAATGTTAATATCTATTTTATTTAGACACTGTAAAGTTGCAATGTTACTCATCCTTGGGTTTCAGTCATACAATATTTCAACACCAACAACTTCACCAATGTCCATTTGCCTTCACCAGTGCCTTCCTGCTTCACAAACCCTTTACTTCCCACCCACAAGTCTACTCCTACAAGAAGTACTTTTTGTTTTGCTTTTTCAATATGGCTTATAGAACTTTATTTTATTTGTTAACTACTGTTTACTTATTACTATTAACTTATTAGTCCATGAGGAACTATTCTATCTTTAGATATTAGATCAATTTTATTTACTTACTTGTCCATAATGTACTATGTTTGTTTTGCTTTATAGTCTTCTATTTTCAATTCAATGATCCAATGTGAAAACATTATTATCAAGGGATCTAAGTCCTGCTTCTAAGGTCTTAATTTGCTTTGAATCAAAGACGTTAAACTGGTTTGTATTTGCCTTTTGTGCCAGTGAATTTGACTTTAATCTTTCATTTTCCCTTAAGGTCTGAGTTAATTTTGGCTCTGATTTTTGCTCAGATCATATGAGAGAATTGAAAAATATTGATATTGTTAATTTAATCTTAACTTGAAAATTCAGGCTTATGAATTTTGATAACTATTATTTGTATGGTTGTTATAAAAAAATAATTAGGACCTCAGTGCAATGCGACGAAATTGAGTAAAAGGAAATATAAAAAAGAATAATGGTGAATAGAGTAGATTTGTTTAAACTATTATCTAACCCCAGCACTGCTATTTATTTTTAAAAAAAAATGTACTTCTCTTTTCCAATTTCTTCATATGAAAAAGAAGAAATTCAAATGTATTTACTGAAAAAGAAATTTATTAGTATGAAGTTAAATAAAGGACAAAACATTTTCTTCTCAGTAGGTTGCTTCAAAAGACAGCAAGTTCCAACACTGTATGATTAAAGTGGGATGAACCATTTTGACTGACTGATGTCATTATAAGCGTTGCCTGATCACCATTGTACTTGTCGTGCTAAAATGTTAACAGTTGCTCTTTCACTATAGTTGGTTCTGAAGGGAAGTGAAGAGAATTCTTTTAGTTTAATTCTCTGGAGAGTTCTCAATAGAGTACTTCATCTAAAGGCGCTTTTATCTCCTGGTAATATGAAAAGGGGGAAGGGAGTGTAATTTACAAATTTTTTCTGCTGCAGCATTAGACTTTAAAAATTATTTCTCTTCTCTCATCTTATTTTCTTCTTGGTCATCAATTTTAAGTAGAAAAAAATCTAATAAACCAATTCATACTGAGTTGCTGATGACTGATAATTCTTTATTATGCTATTCCTTCAGGTTGTTTACATTTGTGCAAGAAAAAACTACTCTGAAGTTAGAAGTTTTAAGTACTTGAAGGACTCTTGGGAATATTTAGGACTCTTCTAGCACATCACCAATTATATCATATAAGCAACAAACTCAGCTCCGACGACTCTTGGCATTCTGAGGAATTGAGATGATTAAGATTAATAACCAAGATTCAGTGCTAACCTCTACCTAGAATGTAGTAATAATCCAGGAAAGTAAAGTAAAACTACCTCCTTTATTTATGTAGTTTTTATTGCTAGTTAGTAGTGTCTTTTAAATTTATATTTTTTTTAATCTGTTTATTATAAATTCAACTATTACTGAAAGGATCAGACAGAAGCCATGACAGGATTTAAGTGTTGCAGTAGGGCTCTTACTACAGATGAAGCAGTAAGTTTCCAGGAAATTCCACCCTGAGTTAGTCAACAGAACCCCACAGAGTCAGCTGTTCAGTTACTTATTACCTCCCCACCCCAAGTGAGCATTCTGCTTATGACAGCCATAGAACCCCTATTTAGATATAGATTTCCCTGACAGATGAACTACCATATTATAAGCAATTTTGTAATGTGTAGCCAATCCCTGCAAAGGTCACCAACCCATTTGAAAACCCTCTAAACGGGGTATAAAAGTAAGAATGTAATGGGTCAGGGTTGCCAACTACACTAGATTGACACCAGCATGCTGGTTTGTGGGTCTCAATAAATTGCTCTTTGCATCTTGAGAATTGTGGCTGTTATGTTGGATTGGGAGACAGGATCCAGTATTACCTTAATCTAAAAAAATAAGAATAATATTATGGGCAAATTATAAGGGAAGATACACTAAGATACTACTAAATACATTAAAACAAATAATTAGATATATAATCCATCAAGTATATTTGTGTGTATGTTGGTAAGTAGAGCATGTGACTAAAGAGCATAACAAAGTTATTAACTATGTCTTACAGCAAAGACTTTGTAACTAGGTAAAGTGGTTACAATAATCATAATATTTAATTTTAATATACCGTTACTTCTCTTTAATCAGCATCATATGTGTGTTAAGCATTCTCAACTACTGTCGTTTTCTTTTTTAATACCATTGATGCTGCTATGCAATATTCACCAATGGAGTACCAGAATTTTATCCATTATCCCAAGGTTCTTATCCTTCCCTCCCATCCTGTGTTTAGGTTAGAAATTTTCCATACATTTTCCTGTGATTCGCCTATGCAAACAGCCACTCTTTCATTGTTGCCTAGCCTTTTTCTTTAATTTTGTAGACAATATTGTTTGTTTGTTTGTTTTTACTAAAAACAAAAGGGGGAATTGTTGCATATGTAAACATTTCTAATATTACCATGATTTGGAATTTTTATGTATAAACATTTCTGGACCTACCCTGATCTTACCCTGATTAGTGATTGGACCCTACTCTAGGGTGTGACCTGGCATTCTGACCCTATCCTAGGGTGGTACCTGATTCTAGCGTATTAAACAGAGGTCTGTGGAAGGCTTAGGGCTTTTGGATGAAACGGATGCTGAGTCATTGGACCTCAGTTCTTTCCACTGAATAAAGCTGATATTTCCACAAGTCTGACTCTCCGTGAGCTGTTTACCCACCAATTCACTTCAGAACCGCTGGTTACTGGGTGGTAGACACGTTCTCCGAGCTGGAGGGGAGAGAACTCATCCTCCCTACCTCAATTAGCGAACCTCTCCTGGGAACTGATTTCTTCAGGGTGCGGTCCACAAAACAAAACAAAAAGGCTGCTGTCTTGCTTTCTGTGTGGTTTCCTGCTTTCCTGCATGAGGCAGCCAAGAAGACTACAGCTAACATAATTTTTTCAGGGCCCATCTCAGGGTAGGCCCATTACAGGGTAGACTGTCTCCACCCAATAAGGTTGGAGGCAAATTCCTGCTGTGTTTGGACAAAAGAGAGCCATTATAAAAGGGTGCTGTCTAGCTCCTTGACTGTTTTCTGGTTTTCCTGTGTGAGGCAGCCAAAAAGAAGACAGGGAACATAATCTCTTCAGGTCCCAGAAAAAAAGTTGACTGTCTCTGCTCATAATGGTGGGCTGATCACAAAATGAACACAAAATAAGTGATCACAAGAGAATCATTATAAAAGGTTGTTGCCAAGCTCCCTTCCTGGTTTTCAGCTTTTCTGCATGAGGCAGCCAGGAAGACAACAGTGAACACAATATCTTCAGAGCCCAGTACAGGATAGGCTGTCTCCACCCAATAAGTGAATAAATTGGAGGCTGATTCTAGTCATGTGTTTGTGCACAAGAGAGCCATTAAAAAAAGGCTCTGTCTAGCTCCCTGCATGGTTTCTTGCTTTCCTGCTTGAGGCAACCAAAAGAAGACAGTAAAGATAAACTCTTTAGGGCCAAGCACAGAGTAGGCTGTCTCTGCCCAATAAGGGTGTAACAGAGGAGAGCAGCCATTCCTCTTTGTTTCATGGCTGCATGCATCTTCTAAGGCATTAATCCACCACAACATGTAATAAAATCCACACACTATAAGAATGGCAATGGGGAAACAATGCAGGACAACACCATGCATAGAGAATGAAGATGGCAGCTCCAATGACCCAAAAAGCACCATCCACTTAGTGAGTTCATCAGATTGGGAGTTAAGAGTGAAAATATGAAGGATGTTCAGAAAACTCAAAGAAAGCATAGAGTAAGCAGAACAGATCACAAAGATAGAAATCAGAAAATTCCAAACTGAAATAGCAGGACTGAAAAACTCAGTAGAAAATGAATACCTCAATCGAAAGTCTTTCCAACAGAGCTGTTGAAGACAAAATCAGTGAGCTGGAGATGAGATGCAAAATAACTCTATACAGCAGAAGAAGTTGAAAAAAGAACCGTAAAGCAAATGATTTGACAATGGCAAAAAAATCCTCAAAATGTGAACAGATGAAAAAAAATGTGAACAGATGAAAATAGAAGTCTTTGATAAACTCACAGAAACAAAAAAGGAATCATTGGAGTCCCAGAGACCCAGGAACAACATCCTCAGGAAGAATCAGCAGTCAAGGACACCTTTAAAAAGAAAATTCCAGGGGCCCGGGAGATAGTATGGAGGTAAGGCATTTGCCTTTCATGCAAAAGGTCATCAGTTCGAATCCTGGTGCCCCATATGGTCCCCCGTGCCTGCCAGGAGCAATTTCTGAGCATGGAGCCAGGAGTAATCCCTGAGTACTGCCGAGTGTGACCCAAAAACAAAAACAAAAACAAACAAACAAAAAAAGAAAATTCCAAAGCTAAAGAGTGCATGCAAACCAAATCCTGTATGCCCAAAGAATACCACCTCAAAGAGACCCAAAGAAAAACACTCCAAGACACATCCTACTCACAATGACAAATCCCACAAGTAGGGATAGAATACTGAAAGCAGCAAGATCAAAAAAGAGAAATTACATTCAAAGGAGCATCCTTAGATTTGCAGTAGACTTGTCACAAGAAACCCTCAAGGCCAGAAGGCAGTGGTGGGAGATAGTGACAAAACTCAATAAAATGAATGCTTAGCCTATCATACTGCACCAGCCAGACTCACTTTCAGGTTTGAAGGGAATATATATAGCTTCACAGATAAACAGAAACTTGGACACTTTACGGACTCAAAACCAGCTATAAAAGATAAACTGAAAGGTCTACTCTTAGGCAAGACAGACCCAAAGACACAACAAACTTCTACACAATATGGTTCTAAATCCCATCTCTTACTAATGTCAATGGGCTAAATGCACCAGTTAAGAGATACAGAGTGAGAAAATGGTTCAAAAAACTGAATTCAACATTCTACTGCCTATAATAAACACATCTGAATAGTAAGAACACTGACTCAAAATCAAAGTTGCAAGCACACAATAGAAAGTAAGACAGTGCCTACGTAAACAGCTTAATGGCACAACTTATAAAATTAGAAAACGATCAACAAAATGAACACAAAATAAGTAAGCAGAAGGAAATAACAAAACTTAAAGCAGAAATAAATGAAGTGGAAACCCAAAAAACAATCTAAACATCAACAAAGCAAAAGTTGGTTCTTTGAATATATAAACAAGATTGGCAAATCACTAGCAAAACTCACAAAGAACAACAAAGAAGGGAAAAGAGAAACTTAATAAACTAGATTAGAAATGAAAAGGGAGAGATCACAACAGATAATACAGAGGTTGAAGGGGTAATCAGAGACTACTTTGAGAAATTCTATACCATGAAACATGAGATCCTGGAAAAAATGGGGGGGAAAAGAAAAAACATCATTGTAATAATACCCAGAGACAATAGAGATGAGGGCCGGAAGGATCAGCTCATGATATGAAGCTCATCACAAAAGTGGTGAATGCAGTTAGAGAAATTACTACACAAAAGACTACCACGACAAATGTTGATGAGTGAGAGAAGTAGAATGCCTATCTTGAATACAGGCAGTGGGTGGTGAAGAGGGTAAACATAGAAGCACTGGTGGTAGGAATTTGCACTAGGGAATTGTTCTTTCTATGATTGAGGCTCAACTGCAAACATATTTGTTATCATGGTGCTTAAATAAAGATATCTAAAAAAAGAATACAACAGGGATGGGAAAATATTTAGATAGGAGAACAACGTATATTTTAATAAACACTAGCCAAAAATGCCACAGATTGGGCTCCATGATTGGGCTTGATTGGGCTCCAAGATAATTGATCAAATATAGAGTACTCACTGAACATTCATTCACAGCTGAACTTATTAGAGAAATAGAGTATAGAGCTTCACACACTTGAGTTCTAGTAGATTAAATATCTTGATCTGGGCAACCGAAGTCCTAGAGTATAGTCTTTGAACAATGTTTAGATGGAAAGGCAAATCTGAGGTGGTGGAGTGAAGATGTAGTGACTTTACCTTAAATGCAAAGGTGTATCTGGGCCAATTAAGAGGGATTCAAGCTTAATCCCAGGAATCATATATGGTACCCTGAAAACCACCAAGGGTAATTCCTGAGTCAGTAACCCCTGACTCCTACCAGGTGAGGTTCCTAAACAAATAAAATATTAAAGCAACCAAGCCAATAATTCTGTCACCTGCTCAAACAATACCTGTTATTTTTCTACTTAGATATGCTCATTGTCTTTTGTGAGGAGAATGGAAATCGGTTTTTTTGTTGTTGTTTTGTTTTGTTTTTGTTTTTTTTTATAAAAAGGTAAAATTTAGCCTAATCAATTTACTTTCTGGAGAATATTTTTAAAGATATTTGAGGTAGTTATATTCCATGTAATTAAGATAAAGAAAGATTAAGATTAGGAAAGCATGTATAATAATTTTATATGATAGTCATACTGCATATATTTAAAAATAATAAAGTTATTGAAACACTATAGTATAATTGAATTATTTTCTTTATGGGCCACACCTTTGGTAGTCAGGGGTACTTGGCTTGTCCTCAGAAACTATACTGGTCTGCTGCAGCCTTGAACTACTCCACCCAGAATAGCTCCTGATGGCACGTCACAGATGTGAGCTTTCTCTGTCCTCAAAGGGTGGAGCCAGAGAATCCAATCCAGCACAACACATAGAAAACACCAACTGGGGAAACAAGTCGGGCCTCCACCACGCATAGAAAATAAAGATGGCAGCATTGATGACCAGAAAAGTGCCAACTACTATTTAACTTCTCAGATAAACAGTTTAGAGAAACAATGTGGAAAAATCCTCATAAAACTCAAAGAAAGCATGGATTGAACTGAATGAACAATAAATAAGAATCAAGAGGATATAAAAATGAAATGAAAAAATCAAACTGAAATAATAGAACTGAAAAACTTGTTAGCCATATAAAAAACATCACTGGAAAGTCTCTCCAACAGAGTATCAAAAGGTGAGGACCAAATCAATGAGGTAGAAAATAAGATGCATAACAACTCCATACAAGAGAAGAGATTGGAAAAGAGTCTTAAAACTTCAGGCTTAAAACTTTCAGACAATGAAAAGAAGTCCTTAAAGAATTTGAGGAGATAAAAATAGAAGCCTTGATAAACTCAAAACAAACAATATAAGATAATTGGTGTCCCAGAGACCCAGGAAGAAAATTTCCAGGAAGAATTAATAGTAAAGGACATCATTACAGAGAAACTCCCAAAGCTAAAAGATTGCATGTAACCAAAACCTGCATGCCTGAGATTACCAGCTAAAAGAGACCCAAAGAAAAGCACTCTGGACACACCCTAGTCATATGATAAATCTTACAGATAGGGATATAAAACTGAAAGCAACAATATCAAAAAGGGAAATTATATTCAAAGGAGTCTCCTTAAGGTTTACAGCAGACCTTTCATGAGAAACCATCAAGGCCAAGAGCAGTGGTGGGGTATAATGACAAAACTTAATGCTTTACCTAGAATACAGCACCTAACCAAACTCAAGCTCAGGTTTAAAGAAAGTATGCATAGATTCACGGATAAGCAACTCAGAAACTTTATATACTCAAAACCAGCCTTAAAAGATAAACTGAAAGGTTTACTTTAAGACAAGAAACACAAAGAAACACCAAAGTCCTGCATAAAGATGAAAGTAGGGGCCCGGAGATAGCATGGAGGTAAGGCGTTTGCCTTTCATGCAAAAGGTCATCAGTTCGAATCCTGGTGCCCCATGTGGTCCCCCATGCCTGCCAGGAGCAATTTCTGAGCATGGAGCCAGGAGTAACTCCTGAGCACTGCCGGGTGTGATCCCCCCCCCAAAAAAGATGAAACTAAATTCAATTACAATTATCTCTCTCAATGTCAACGGACTAAATACACAAGTTAAGAGACGAAGAGTGCCAAAATGAATTAAAAAGATAAATCCGGGGCCCGGGATATAGCATGGAGGTAAGGCGTTTGTCTTTCATGCAAAAGGTCATCGGTTCGAATCCTGGTGCCCCATATGGTCCCCCGTGCCTGCCAGGAACAATTTCTGAGCATGGAGCCAGGAGTAACTCCTGAGCACTGCCGGGTGTGACCCAAAAAAAAGAAAAAAAAAGATAAATCCGACTGGAGAGATAGCATGGAGGTAGGGCATTTGCCTTGTATGCAGAAGGTCAGTGGTTCGAATACCATAGAGTCCCCCCATCCCATAGAGTCCCCCGAGCCTGCCAGAAGTGGTTTCTGAGTGTAGAGCCAGGAGGAACCCCTGAGCACTGCCGGGTGTGACCCAAAAACAGACAAAAAACTTTAAAAAGATAAATTCAACATTCTGCTGTCAAAAAGAAATCAAAGAGGATATAAAGTGTTCCTGGAAACAAATGCAAATGAAGTCACAAATAATCAGAATTTGTGGAACACAGCAAAAGCGGTACTAAGAAGAAAAATTATAACTTTGCGAGTACACAACATGAAGAAAAAGGGGGTCTACATAAATGATGTAATGTTCAAAAAAGTGGATCAAACACTCCCAAACTTTATTTGTAACAATAAAGGCCCACAAATAGGTAAAACAACCTTTAGGAAAAAAAGATGAGAGGCATCATTTTCTCTGACTTAAATTGCTTTATAAAGCAGTAGTCATTAAAACAGCATGGTATTGGAATAAAGACAGATCCACAAATCAATGTAATACACATTAGTATTCAGACAATTTTCTCATACTTACAATAAATTAATCTTTGATAAAGGAACAAGAAACACAAAATAGATCAAAAAAAGCCTCTTCAACAAGTGGTGTTTGTACAACTGGTCAGTCAAATGTAAAAAAAAAGCAAACTAGGACCACTATCTAACACAATGCACAAAGAACAAATCCAAATGGCTTAAAGACCTTGATATCAGACTGAATCTATAAGCTATAAAGAAGAAAAGATAGACAAAACACCTCATGACATTGGGACTAAAGACATCTTTAAAGTCGTCCAAACAAGTGGAAGCAGAGATAAACAAATGGAACATTAAGCTGAGAAGCTTCTTCAATTCAAAGGAAAATGTGACGAGGGTAAAAAGATCACCCATGGAATGGGATAAACTATTCATCCATCAGAAAAGGGGCAAATATCTAAGATATACAAGGTACTGACAGAACTTAATAAGAAAAAAATATTAACTTAATCAAAAAGAGGGGAGAAGAAATAAACAGACATTTTATCAAAGAA
>PVKC010018683.1:0-19510 GCA_004027635.1 Crocidura indochinensis
ACCTTTTGCATGAAAGGCAAATGCCTTACCTCCATGCTATCTCCTGGGCCCCAAATATTCTTTTTTGTTTTGTTTTGTTTTTGGGCCACACCCGGTGAAGCTCAGGGGTTACTCCTGGCTATGCGCTCAGAAGTCGCTCCTGGCTTGGGGGACCATATGGGAAACCGGGGAATCGAACCGCGGTCCGTCCTAGGCTAGCACAGGCAAGGCAGGCACCTTAACTCCAGCACCACCACCCGGCCCCTATTTTTTAAATATTCTAATAGGGCTACTATATTTCATTTTATGTGTTCTCCTTGTATATATTTTAGTATAACATTTAACAGTTTATATGCATGTATACATTATGTCATATCTATTCCTATATACCTATTTGTATATATATGAAAAAATTAGCTTACATGACACAAGAAACAATCATAGAAGGCTGATATCATCTTGAAGTTTTTTTCTTAAATATACAATACAAGGTAAGGGATGCAGGGGACAGGAGAAGCTGAAGGAATCCAAAAAAATGTGCATATATTTTTTCAAATTAATGTTTTTGGTTTGGGGATGTTGATGCCAAGAATTAGAATCACTGTGCCATTATGGTAGCTCTATTCTTAGATTTTAATGCTTTTTCCACGCTATTTTGATATTATAAAGGTTGTTTTAGCCTTTTTTTTTTTTAGTAAATGCTCCTCCCACCATATGAAATGATCTCCTGGTCATTTTTATTTGCATTTCATTGATAATAAGTAACAGTGAACAGTTTTCATATTTTACTATCTTTCCTTGTTGTCTTCAAGGACATGTCTATGAAGTTCCTCTCCACATCTTTTTATGGTTTTTTTTATGTTGTTGAATTCTGCGAGTTCTTTCTGTATATCTCGAATACTAGCCCTTTACCTGCTACAGTATGTGCAAATACTATCTATCTTTCATGTGGTAGATGTATTTTTATTTTTACCTATTTCTCTTTTTATTTTTATTTTCACCTATTTCTTATGTCATGCAAAATCTTTTTGTCTTTTTTTATGTAGTTTCATTTGTTTATCTTGCTTTGTTATCCTTACCAGTAGTCAAATCACTGAAGATAGCCGAGTCCATATGCTGAAGAGTTTTTCCTGTATTTTCCTCACTGTGTTTTATCCAGGATAATAGTTAAGGTTCAACTTATTCTTATTTAGGCCTTTTGAGAAAAGGAAAAGATAAAGACAACTGTCCCTGTCCCAAAGAACTTTTAAAATTTTAGGGGGGGGGGGCGACGGGATCAGTTTCAGTAAGGTATCTATTGTCTTGATAAAACACGCCAATATACCCTTTTCCTCTGGTTTATGTCCTCTATTAGGACCTGAAGCATATGATCATTCAAACCACTGAAACAGTCAACCGTGAACCACAGAATTATGTTACAGGACCTACTCATAGAACATGTTTTAGCAAATGAACATTTCCCTTCTCTCTCTCTTCTTTCTCTATCTCTTCTTTCTCTCTCCTCTCTCTCTTCTCCCTACTTCTTTCCTTCTCCCCTTCTTCTTCCTCTTCTTCCTCATCATCATCAATTCAATGTCAAGTAAAACCCACATTTTTTGTTTCTCTTTAAAAAAGGAACTTTGATACATAAGATGTCGCCGACAATTGTACATAAGGTAGCCACCTATATAGCTAGGCCTCATTACCACATTGTTTAGTACTCAAGACATGAAACCTATGTCTATCCTAAACCGCGTCAGCCATTATCTAACCCTGAAATCTTCAGTAAGGTATCTATCCAAATAACAACCTTATAAGTAGGTGTCATATTCTTATTACTGTTTTAATTTTAGCTGCTAGCTCATGTTATTTCATGAGGAGGAAGCATAATAAAATTCGGAAATTTAAGATTATCTTTGTTTTGTTTTGTTGTGTTTTTGGCAGGGAGGGGTTGGGCCATAACCGGTGGTGCTCAGGGGTTACTTGTAGTGTATTTCCATAAGATTGTTCTTTGCCTGTCGTCCCACCTGGATCTTCCAGGTGGGGGCAATTAAGTGGAAAATAAAGGGCTGTTGACGAGATGAGAGAGACTTTGGCAAAGCTGACGGCTGGCTCGGAGATTGTTTTGGAGCTGGCGTCAGAACAGTTAAAGGACTCTCATTGCCAAACTTTTGTCCCCCAACCTTTCTATCTGCCTGAATTGTTTGCTGCAGATAATTATCATTTAGGGTTCCCCCAAAAGGGGGGATGTAAGAATGGGAATTAATCTCTTATTTTGGGAGATATTTCTGGATTCACAAACAACCAACAAGGGGTTCAGCTTCCCCCAACATTCTCCTGGCTCTACACTCAGAAATTCCTCCTGACAGGCTCAGGGGACCATATGGAATCCCAAGAATTGAACCAGGTCAGCTGCATATGCTACCTCTGTGCTATCTCTCCTGCCCTTGACTATTTTTGATATGGTAATTTGCTTAGAAAAAAATTAGTGCTTTTTTAATAGTAAGCTAAACAAAGAGGGGACCACCTACTCTAGCAGCCCCAGAGGTGATGGTGGGGGACATGGGTTGCAGGAAGGGATCGGGGATGGGGGGAGGACAAATTTGGTGATGGGTATTCCCCTGATTCAATGTTAATATGTACCTAAAATACTACTGTGAAAGATATGTAAGCCAATATGATCAAAATAAAAATTTAAAAAAATTAGTGCTTCTTTATACTTATTTTGTTTATATTATCTTGATAATTTATAACTATTATTTATATTGTTTATAGTTATTTATATTATATTATTTGTGATTTATAATATTATTATGTTGGAAACTTATAAATTACACAGACTGAAGATATGGCTCATTGGTATAGCTCAATCCTTGAGACATAAAGCCTATGTTCTATTCCTGTCACTGTAATACACACACACACACACACACACACACACATACACACACACACACACACACACACACACACACACACACACACACACACCCCTACCAAAAGATAAAATTTCACAATCACCTGACCAGAGAGATGCCTTAAAAGGGCTGAGTGTATGCTTTGCATACAGGAAGCTGGTTCAATCCCTAGTACTTTTTGGTCCCCAACCACTGAGCAACCCTCAAGCCCCAGTGTTTGGCCTAAAATAAAAAATGATAAACAAAATTTTCAAACGTTTCCTTTCTTTCACTTGAAAGTGAAAAGTAGAGGCCATAAATATTCAACTTACCTGTGTCATACTTTTAATGACTCAGTGTGTGAATTTTATGACTGATTTTTGTTTTACATTCAATTCAATTTGTTAGCAGTTCAAAAGAAGTCTTATTAGGCTCTCTTACATGAAGCAAAAAAAATAATAAATCCTAGTTTCTCAGCTTTAAACATAAAACATTTCACAAATTCACAAATTTGTGGAGGTTTTTCCATATATCAAACAAATATCAGCTGTGTACAATATTATATTGAAAAATTAGTTTGTGAGTCAACAAATAAAAGGCCTAAACACACAAAACTGCACACCTACACAAACTCATATACTTCAGAATATCAGTGGGTTCCAATAAATTTGCTAGAATAACTTCCAAAACTCAAGAAAACTATTTTGAAATATTTGATAAAGGATACAAATGAACAGTGAAATTATGATATATAGGGTAAGGTCTGGAAGTGTTCCAAGTGTAAGAACTGCCATACCAATAGACTTGGAGCAAATCCCTCCATGTTTATAGTTGTACTTACCAATCTGAATGCTCTTCAAACCCCATGCTACTGAAATTCTATGAAGATGTCCTCATATAGGCATGATCACCAATTAATTAGATTCTAGCACGTTCCCTGTTACTCTAACAGGAGGGGTTACAGTTATCAGAAAATGTCCTGGCTTGTAAATTTTACCAGTTCCTATTCAGTCCTGGTTACCAGTAGTCAAACTCACCTTATTTGAACAAAAGATATTTTAAAAGCAAAGTTATAGAGCCCTGAAACAAGAACTGAATCAAAGACAAATATGAGAATTAATGTTTCTAGTGTCCCTTTATCTTAGGAAACATAAGGGTTTTAGAAGCTCTGTGCTAAGAACTGGATATGCAGAAACCAACAAGAAACCTTGAGAAGAAAAAGAAAACATTCTCAAAAACAGTAGACTAATTTTTTTTTGTTTTTTTTGTTTTGTTTTGTTTTTTGGGTCACACCCGGCAGCGCTCAGGGGTTACTCCTGGCTCCATGCTCAGAAATTGCTCCTGGCAGGCACAGGGGACCATATGGGGCACCGGGATTCGAACAGGTGACCTTTTGCATGAAAGGCAAAGGCTTTACCGCCATGCTATTTCCCGGGCCCCAGTAGACTAATCTTAATGAGGACTCTTTTAGGTTTTAGGGGGAATTTGGGGTGGGTTTTTTTTGAGGGGGGAGATCACACCTGGCAGCATTCAGGGGCTACTCCTGGCTCTGAACTCAGAAATTGCTCCTGGCAGGCACTTGGGACCATATAGGATGCCAGAATTTGAACCACCATCTATCCTGGATCACCTGCATGCAAGGCAAATGCCTCGCCACTATGCTCTCTCTCTCTCTCTCTGGCCCTCTTTTATATTCTTAACTGAAATAAAGGAGCTTCATCAGAAATGCAGGGAGGGAAGGAATATTGAACTGTAGTTGTCATAGGAAAGGGGGAAGACTCATGGGTACTTTGATGAATAGGATGGGCAGTATCTTTGTATATTAATACTTAATATACGAACACTATTGTAACCTTACCAACTAAACAATAATTTTAAACTATATGTATATAAGTATGCATAATTCACTAAATGTAAATACATGTATGTATTATATTTTTAAACCAGGGAATTTTAGTTTTCCTCTTGATATAATTCATCTGTTTATTTCCTAGAATAAAATAATAGCAATAAATTTCCACTGATAACTTCCACATGAAGTTGGGTTTCATAACTCTCTCATTGAGTAATTTTTCAGTAAGATACACATGCCAATTTCTCCTAGTCTCCATATTTTCTTATGTTCATAATTTGAATGTATTAAAAGACATTTAGGAATTACCACAATAAGTGTGATGGAGCAGTTTAAAGAACAAACGAACCAAGTAGGCCAGACACAAACATCCACTGGGCATTTTGTTTATTGTAAGAGCTTATAATTTTACAGGTTTTTCAGATAAAAATGTTTTGTCCAAATTCAGGGGCTGCTATTTTCCCCTGCTTTATGAAACTATCTATTGGCAGACCTTTGATCTTCCTGAGCCATGCCGTTCTGTGGGCTTTTTCTGGACTGAGTATTCCAGTGGACTCTGTCACCTGATATTCCTTCAATTTGGTTTCCCTATACTCATTCTCCTCCTTCACAGTCATCAGCATGAAATCAGTGTTCATTCTAAATGGATCAAGGGATGAGTAGAAGTGAGGCCTTTCTTTCTTGAGAGACAGGGTTGCTGTGCCACCTGGTGGAGCCAACATTCGAGTCGGTTTAATTACATGCATACTAGTTAAGGGGCTATGGCTGCGTACTATCCCATCAATTGCATTTATATTGTGATCTTTACCCTTTATGTTCCTAGTGGATGTTGGATGGATAAGCATGGGCTGGGGTATGGTGGACTGGATTTCAGGACTATGCAAAGATTTCTTCAAATTTGGCTTCAGTTTCTGGATTTTAAGAGGAGTATTTGTTTGATACATATCTATGGGAAGGTGACTACTTCTTAACCAATCAACTTCAGGTTGTACTGCTTTTCCTTTGAAACTCAGAACCTTTCTTTGGTACAAAATTGAGGGTCCCCTCAATTGAGCTTCGATGGCTTGGCTGTGGGGCTTATGGTGATAGGCAAATGTCCCTGCCTCGTGATCTGTATGCAGGGCATTAACAGTCAGGAGTAACCGGTCAGGTGTCATAGGAGTTTTCCAGTACTTTTTCATTGGAATTTCTAATTGTTCTTGTTTTTGTACTTTCTCCATATCTGGTTTTATAAAAAAGAAAAGAAAGAAAATAAGAACAAAGCTTTTTCCATGAAAATGCTAATTAATTTCTTTGGAAAGTTGAATTCATTAAGACCTTTATTGTTTAACAGGCATAGTATGTAGGTAGAAGCTCACTAGAGCACCAGAAATCATGGCATATTCAACACAGATTTTAACAGATATGCTATTATTGTATAAAAATGTCTAATAGCCTCTAGATATACATATTTTTGAAGGAACATATATAATTCAAATGTTTCATGGGAAAGGCCTTAACATCTTATTTATGATCCAGACAAAATAGGCCTTACTAATTTATAGTAATAGACCTTTATTTTTAATAAAAAATAATGTCACCATGTTTAAGCTCTAGTTCATTAATATTTAACTCTGATCTCTGAACTTTTCCCAAAACCATACCTATCTTTGAAAAATCTGAACACAGCATTACAAAATTCATAAATAGGAATTCCCAAGATGTTTTGGCATAAATAAACTTAGGGGAGCTCAGCCCACCAGTTGTATCCCCAGATTTTCATGTTGGGGTGAACTGAAATACCCCCACGGGGTTCCTCAAAAGCCCCATGTTGGGCACCAAATGCTGCAGGCATCTTGTGTCTCAGCATCTCTAGTGGGGACAAATCCTTCACAAGAGGAAAACGGGTAACACGAGCGACCAAATATGAAACATGAAATAATGAAACCACACACAGGTTATGTGGGGTTAACACATCTTATGGCAGGAGTGTAACAAGTTTAATTTGGGGGGGGGGGTCACACCCAGCAGCGTTCAGGGGTTACTCCTGGCTCCATGCTCAGAAATCCCTCCTGGCAGGCTCAGGGAACCATATGGGATGCCAGAATTCGAACCACCTTCCTTCTGCGTCTAAGGCTGTGCTATCTCTCCTGCCCCAAGTGTAATTTTTTAAGCAAGGGGATTTATAGAGGTAAAACCAGCCATAGGTATAGAGAAGAATAATTACAATCACAAAGCAAAGTTTAACAGTAAACATGCTTAAGCTATGGGTGTGAGCTATAAGAATTCTGAGTTACAAAGGAGAAGGTTATAACTCAAGGCAGCTCTTTGCAAGCTTACTTCAAATGCAAAATCAGGGATTATTAGGAAGTAAAAAATATCTAGAAAAATGGTCTTCGCTGAGCTGGGCTCTATTGTTTTAGAGGTCAAGTAAAGGAAGGATCCAAATCCCCTTAAGTGTGGTTAGGTGTGGTTCCCTTTTTCTAAAATGAGTCAAGAGCCAGGGTCTGCTTTCTGGCTTCATCCTTAATTATCAGAAACTGCAGCTGCAAAGACATATTTGAAAAGGAGAAAAAAAATAGTCTTTGTTTTTAGGTGCTAAATATTATCCAGAAAAGGAGTTCTCATAGTAATCTTTGGTGCTGGAATTTCCGAGTCAAATTATTTGATAGAGGTCATAATTTGCCTGAGATTTTACAAAGGAGAGATGGCCAAGTAATTACAGAAAATGTAATACCAAGCATGAATTTTTTTCTTCGGGAATTCCTCAACTATCCACACAGGAGAAAAGGCATACAAAGTGGGCCTTTTGAGGAACCCCAATGGGGAGTTATTTCAGTTCATCCCACCAGGAAAATCTGGGGATACATCTGGTGTGCTGAGCTCCCCTAAAAGTTAATGTATGCTGTGGCAAAATGATACAGCAAAATCTACCAACGGGGCCCGGGAGATAGCATGGAGGTAAGGCGTTTGCCTTTCATGCAAAAGGTCATCGGTTCGAATCCTGGTGCCCCATATAGTCCCCCGTGCCTGCCAGGAGCAATTTCTGAGCACGGAGCCAGGAGTAACCCCTGAGCACTGCCGGGTGTGACCCAAAAAAAAAATCTACCGACAAGGACAAGAATTCATTCCTTCTGGTTTAAGACTTATGATCAAACCCTTCATTGTGTCTGTGACACTTTTTCTTCACAGGTGAGCAAATCTATATCTCACTCATTTGGACTTTTTTAATCTTTATAATATTTCACATAAACTGAACATTTAACATTCCCATTTACAAAAAAATTATAAAGCATTCCCATTTTACATAAAAATTAACTGAGTCTTGGATGGACATAGAATTATCACCATCATTTATGGGATGTTAATAGATAGTGTGGTAATAAAACCTAAAGACAGTAGAGGCAAGGAACAAGAGAATAGCTCTGTGGTAGGAAGCTTGCCACAAAGACCAGGGAATGCAGTCAGGAAAGAGAATGAACCACTATGACAAGGATAATTGGAAATGATACCTCTGGACAAGAATTGGGTACTGAAAGAAGGTAAAGTGATATGCATATTGTTACCCCCTTCAGTAATCAGCAACAATATTTAAAACTACAGTGTATAATGGGAATAAGAGGAAAAGTGTGTGCATGCATGAGAGAGACAGAAAAGAAAAATGTCAGCCATTAAGTCAGGCAGGGGAGGCATGAGGGAAACTAAGGACATCGGTGGTGGGAAATGTGTACTGGTAAAGAGATGGGTGACGGGCATCGTATGATTGAAACTCAGTCATGAACAATTTTGTAACTTTGTCTCATAGAGATTCAATTTAAAAGAGTATTAAAATATAATATTAACTGAGACTTAAAATTCATAAACCGGGCCCGGGAAATAGCATGGAGGTAAGGCGTTTACCTTTCATGCAAAAGGTCATCGGTTTGAATCCCGGTGCCCATATGGTCCCCCGTGCCTGCCAGGAGCAATTTCTGAGCATGGAGCCAGGAGTAACCCCTGAGCACTGCCGGGTGTGACCCAAAAACCAAAAAAAAAAAATCATAAACCATCTAGTCTGACATGGAGAGTAAAAGTCTAAGCCCCAAACTATACCACTCTAGGACTAGGAAAAAGCATGCAACAATATATTAAGAAAAGTAAGCATTGTTTTGAGTACATAATTTTTCTTATTCCAACTGGTTTTACCCTAAATTCTATATGATGGCTATACAAGACTTAAATGAAAATTTAAATGTCTCCCTGACTGCTACCTTGTTAATTATATTTTATATTTTATTCAAACAAAACAAACAAAATTGATAAATTACAGTCCCAGAACAAATTTTCATAAGTTTTTACATGCTGTTTATGTGACAAAATACATGTTTTCTCTTTTTATACAAAAGAATTCTGTGATATTGCAATTCACTAAGTTTGTCATATAATATATTTTATCTCTTTCTAAGTTAATATATGTAGATCTTAGTAATACCATTCTTAGTTATGATTATATTCCATACTATGAGTTTGTCATTTACTAATGGAATTACTGATGAATTTTACTTTGCTGTTAATCAGTCTTAAAGAAATCCAAAATCATTTTAATTTATATGAGCAAGGAAAAGATAACTTATAATTAGAGCTGGCATAGGTACAGTATAATAAAGAGTCAATATGTTGCTTAAGATATGTAAATACTCTACACTTTAAGAACAGCCATAGTAATTATCTTTCTAGATTAAAATACAATTATCCTTTGAGTTAGAAATACAACTCCATGAATTTGGGGGTATACATATTCACACAGACACAGGTACGTATAAGAATACCTATTGTTCATTTTTTTTAATGAACTCATTGTTCATATATTCTTCTAACATTTTATTGTTGAAACTAGACTTGTTTAAGTTTGTCTCTGCAGGGAATTCAATTCAAAGGAACACTTATTAAAAAATTGAAATATTAAAGTCTCTCAAACATTACTAGAGAACATACCAATCCTGATGTCCAACAACTCTTCATAAAAATTCCTTCCCCATCTTTTTACCTTCTCTTTATTTCATATTCATAAAACCTACAACAAATCTATACTCACCTGATGAAATCCCCTAAAATGCTTTCTAAAACCAATCCTAATATTGCCTTTTGTCCCATCTACTTTGTGTCTTACTCATATTGATGATGGAAAAACCACAGAGGAAGCTACATGGCAGACAGTGATTCCAAAATTGAATACTCAGAGGGTCAGAGAGATGGGATAAAGGTTAAGCACTTTCTTTGCTAGTGACTATGGTGAGATCACTAACACTACACATGGTCCACTGAACAGTTACAAGTAAGCTCTGAACACCACCAGATATAAGTACCTTATATACTCATGTATAAGTCAATTATATTTGTGCTGAGTAAAATTTGTGCCGAAAACCCAAACTCAGTTTACACTCCGGTCATACAGGTTATTTGATTTGGTGAGCACACACCAAATCAAATGCACATAGTCTCCAATCGTCGTCTCCCATCTGCTGGAGAGGGCAGTGCTTCAGCTCAGTCCACAAGTTGAGGCTGAGCCGAAGAGGCAGGCGTCTGAACTGAACTATTTAACCCACAATATTCTGCGCTTTGTATGAGACCAACAGTAGTGATGATGATACCTTCGAACTCAGTGATGATGACAATATCTGTGGTGATACCCTCACATTAGATACAGCTGAAGCTCTGTTTGAACATACAGATGATGAGGAGGAGAAAACCACTTTTGAAGGATTTTAATCTTTGTGATTTAGCTTGATTACCTGTTAAGCTCTGGTTTTCTGCACTTTATTTAAAGTTTTAAAGTTATTGTTGCTAGTTTAGTTTTTCTTTTTCTTTTTCTTTTTTTTTTGGGGGGGAGGGGGTTTGGGGTCACACCCAGCAGCGCTCAGGAGTTACTCCTGGCTCTATGTTCATAAATCACTCCTGGCAGGCTCGGGGGACCATATGGAATGCCGGAATTCCAACCACCATCCTTCTGCATGCAAGGCAAATGGCCTACCTCCACGCTATCTCTCCAGCCCCACATTTTCAGTTTTTCTTTAACAATATATATTGAAAAAAGTTTGACCGACTGATTCTTCAATTATTGTAATTATTTGGGGTATATATTTTTATTTTTGAAATTTTCCAGTGGCTGCTGCATTTTCCACCTTGGCTTAAACTCGAGTCACTAAGTTTTCCAGTTTTTAGGGTAATATTAGGGGGCTCAGCTTATACACGAGTATATATGGTTTATCTCATTACTACCAATCAAAAATAAACTTGAAGACTTAGTCCTGTGAAAATTTAGTAAAGGAATGAGTAAGGGAAGTTCAATTTTCATAGGAGAAGATAGACATCATTATGAATTCTCAAAGGTAAACAAAATTGCTAGCTATTAAACAGAAAGAATGAGGAGGAGGTAAAAGGGAGGACCTTGCAGTTAACTCAGAAAAATGTATTACCATTCAAGTTATTGACTTCCATGGCTTTTGCTTCCAATTTCTTTATGTCCTTTATTTCCTGAACACGGCTTCTTATCTTCTTACCTTCTGTTTGGGCTATTTTTGGCTTTCCTTGAATTTTATGTGCTATGTTAATAATGTTAGTTGAGAAAGAATTTTAACAGTAATTTATTAAGTCAAAAAAATTGAGGCATAGAACATGATTAACTTTTAACAATAATCATATAGTTCATTAGGACCAAATAATGGAAACATAGAACAATTAATTTTTACCCAGTGTTCCCTTTTTGTTCATTATATCAAACTAGGTGTGCTTCTCAAATAGTAGGCGCACCCCCAGGGGGGGCTCCAGGTTCCATAAAGGGGGGTGCTTTTGACCTCAGTAAACACTGTCATAACAAGCTAAGCCCCATGTTTATGTTTCTGTATGTCTGGAGCTGAGAGTTGCTGTATCCTGCTTCAAACCCCGCTTCGAAAAGCTATGCATTGCAAAAAGTGCTCATTGTTGCCATTAATCCAGACATCACCTCTGATTAAAAAATCAGTTCAAATTATTTTATTTTTTTTTGCAGGTTAAAGTTTTTTTAAAATAAAGATACTATTTACAGATGCGTGGTGGGGGGGGTGCAAAAATGTTTTCTTCTTGCTAGGGGTGCATGACAGAAAATAATTGAGAAGCACTGCTTTGTCCAAAATTCTAAGTAATCTCCTGATTTAAGTTCTATTCCATTTCTACTAATTCTCAAACTTAATAGACTTATCACAAATTCTCAAGTTCACTCTCCTCAAAAAAAAAAAAATAGCCACTTGGGGTTATCTACTAAATAGCCATGGGGTTATCTACTAAAGTTCTCCATAAACCTTTGAGTCCATTTTCACATGTCATATACAAGAAAGGTAAATGGAAAGAATATGACTTCTCTACTCTACACATGACATTCTTTAAACTTGTATAAATGGATGAGTCATGACACACATAACCCCTTACTATGTACTTAAAAACACATGTGTCTGCTCCATTAACAATAATTTCCAATTATACACTATTAATCATGAATGACATATAATATGCATACCACATTCTTCCACAGTGTATCTTGTCTTCCTCCTATGAAACTAAACATACAGTATATGCTTGGATTAGGGGATGGGAGAAGCTAGTGCTATCTACTTGACAAAGATTCTAACACATGTGAAAATCTGGGGTCATATAATTCAGGAGATACCTATAAACTGGCAAAAAAAATTGAGAGATTAAAATGGCTCTTGAAGTTAAGATTCATTTAAAAAATTCATTAAATTTAAATTAAAATTAGCCTACAAAGAAAATAGTCCTAACACCTTCTTCCTGTTACCTCTGAGAATGTCTCATTCAGTTCCCTTACCTTTATGAATCCTGGAAATCATTTGGGGAATTCGGGCCTTGTGAGATTTACTCAACAGGAACTCTGATGCCATGATATATTTATTAGATGTGGAGTCTTTCAGGCTGCAGGCCTGAGTGCTAGATTTGGAGGAAATATCTGTGAGGCCATTTTCTTCCCTGTCATCCTCTCTGTCCTTTTTCTGCTTGACCCGTTCTGTAGAGTACTGCCATTTTGTATTCTCAAACCGGAACAAGAGAACATTGCTCTCTGTGTTGATCACCATACTGGAACCAAAAGAAGATTGCCCATCACAAAGAGAACCTGGAGGCATTCACTATACATTTCAATATCCAATCCTGGGACCAATGAAACAGTGTTCATTCAGTATCTGCACAAATGATACACTGTTGGAAAGCTTGCAACAGTGAAAGGTATGTAGGCCATGTAGCTCAAGTTATTAGCTCTGTAGTTATTTTCTTTCCAAATAAAAGTGAGTAAGCACATATTACTTGGCTTCTTGCATTAGAATATTTTTAAATTAGCATCAGTTCATGAAAAATGTGCCTTGTGTGCCCAAGAAGGCTTAGGTACTCAGCACACAATTGTATTGAATTCATTAGTTAAATTAAAATTCATTAAGTTTAAAGCAGAGTATTCAAACACCATGTTTTCTATTACTATGATAAGAATAAGGAAACTTTAATAGGGACTTCTCTAATATGTTGATCCCTTTCTCTATTACATCACTTCTAGTTTCTGTTCAAGTGTTACAATTATGCTGAATAGCTGTGATTAATAAAATGATTATTTCTGGAGCTCCTAGTTCCCACTTTCCCTAGTCAGAAAAAGAGATCCAAATTTGGACCCTCCCCAATACTGTCTCACACCTACTGATTTATTCCCTGCTTCTCAATGCTCACAGGGTACACTGCTTTTCTCTCATGGAACGAGATTGCCTTTGGCAATAAGAAACAAATAAAGGGGCTGGAGCAATAGCACAGTGGTAGGGCATTTGCCTTGCATGTGGCCGACCTAGAATGGACCCAGATTTAAACCCTGGCATTCAATATGGTCCCCTGAGCCTACCAGGAGTGATTTCTGAGCGCAGAACCAAAAGTAACCCCTGAGCACCAGTGATTATGACCCAAAAGCCAAAAACAAAGAAAGAAATAGAAAGACTAAATGTGATTTCCTTTCTACACTTAGATTCTTTCATTATAATCTTAACTAAACATTGTCTATGAAAGTAACGTATTTAGAAATGCTGGAATGGAATTTGGGATATTACCTTAGACTTATTTTATTCATGTCAAAAAAATCTCTCTCTTTGGACACCATGAAAGAGGAAAAATCAGATATTTTAATTTGTTTTGTGACAGTATTACTTCATAATGGAAAGTGTTTTTAATTGAAATTTATTAAGACCCTCTCTTTGAAAAGTGGTGTTAATGTTAGTAAAAAGAAGGCAAGATGATTTATGATATCTCAGATAAGTTTATGGTAAAATTTAAAAGTTAATTCTATTTGGGTATTTTCACAGAATATCGCCCTGTAGCTAGCATACAGTAAATATGATATTCTATGAGCAATTTATTTATGGCTCTGGCTACATATTTGAAAAGCTTCGGTCTTTGCAGTAGACTATGTTGCATTCATTGCATACTATTTTATTTTTCAAAATAAAATAAGGATAATTTTTTATAAAGTCCAATTAGTTCCCATAAACTATTATTTTACTGTAGTCAAAGTTGGGAAAGAACACTATCCAACTCTTTTCTTACAGCTTGAAAATCTAGGACAAAAGGAGGAGACAAAATCATCACAGTAGAATTGTTCATATCTCTTACCTCCATACTTACCACCCACCTGTTACTGTGAATAAAGAAGGACAGCACTGGATCACCTCTGCCATTAACTTTTATCACCTTCAGGCAGTTCCCATTTAGGAAATTATAAATACGAATCTTGCCATCTGCACAGGCACTGATCACTCGAAGAAAGAGAAGAACCACATGGAGAACCTCCCTGAAAAGGAATAGGGCAATAGGAAATACTTACTTTCTGGTAAACTGCTGGAGTTTGTATGTAGCTTATGATATTTTTTCTATAGTTGCAAAATAATGGTCATGACCTTAAAGTGATATTTGCATCTTCAATGACTATAAACTAACCATTAACTTTCATAGCATAGCTATAAATTCTCCCCTAATCAATAGTTATAGTTTTATATAGTTTTCCTAAAATTTTGTCACAGCAACACAAAGTAGAAACATACAAAGATTTATGATATTTTCTTATTTTTCTTGTTATTTTTTGTTAGAGGTTCCCTGCAGGGAGGTTTGTGGGAGTTTCTTGATGTGTCATCATGGCTTTTTCGTTGGTTTATTTGGGGAAAACGCCTGGAAATGCCCAGAGGTTGCTCCTGGCTCTTGCTCAGGGACCAGATAGGATGCTGAGACTCAGATCCAGATTGACCACATACAAGACAAGCATCCTACTTACTGTCCTCTCTCTCCAGTCCATCAGAATTTTTCTCCCTGGCTATTTGATACCTAGAAAAGGACTTCTACAAGTCATGCTGAGAAATATTTTTTATTTATTTTCTAATTGAATTACTATAAAAATAAAGAAAAATATGAGGATGAAACAATCTTCTTTGCATGAAGCAAAACATTGGTACTTGAGCCATTTATTTTGGGCCTTAAATTTGTGGTTTTTATTCTTTCATTGAGACATCCTAAAGCTACCAAAGTACTCAGAGGTGGCATATGTGAATTCATTCATATGGTAGTAGAAAAGGGGAGGGAATGAGAAAACTTGGAAAAATGTCACTGTAAAATCTTCTCTGTAATGACTAGTGCCATGATGAAGTCGAATATGTAGAGTATTCAATTCTGAAAAGTATAATTATCTCATTTATATAAATTGGTTTTCAATTAAAATTGATGTAAATTTTATGCTGTTTGTTAGAACTTATATGGAACAAAAATCTCTCCCATCTTTATTCTTCCAAATCCTTTGATGCTCTAAATAACATGCCACCTTCTCCATATAACTATTCATTATTTCCATTTTCCTCCAATATATACACACATATATAAACCTTAAAGATTGTAAGACTGTCTTGGACACAATTCATGTCTGATCTTTTATCAATGCCTTGTCAATAACAGACCCTCAGTATTTCTTGGAAACATGACCATCTTGGGCCCTACCTTATTAGCCCAAAATAGCAAAAGAAATATCAATGTCGGGGCCCAGGATATAGCATGGAGGTAAGGCATTTGCCTTTCATGCAAAAGGTCATCGGTTCGAATCCCGGTGCCCCATATGGTCCCCCATGCCTGCCAGGAGCAATTTCTGAGCATGGAGCCAGGAGTAACCCCTGAGCACTGCCGGGTGTGACACAAAAACCACACACACACACAATATATATATATCAATGTCTTTGATATGTAGGAGCAAGCTCAATACATTCAAAGAAAAGAGGGGGTACTGTAATAGTTTAGATGATAAATCAATATAATCATAAGAATAAAAGTTTCTGGAGCTGTAGAGGTAGCATGGAGGTAGGGTGTTTGCCTTGCATGCAGAAGGCCGGTGGTTCGAATCCCGGCATCCCATATGGTTCCCTGAGCCTGCCAGGAGCGTTTTCTGAGCATAGAGCCAGGAATAACCCCTGAGCGCTGCCAGGTGTGACCCAAAAAACTAATAATAATAATAATAATAATAATAATAATAAAGTTTTCTGCCCTACCACTTTGGTTGTTTTAATTTAAAAAATTTAGGTACTATTTAATGATTGTGTTTCATGTATACAATCTTTCAACACCATATTGTTCAGTGTTTGCTTCTCCCAATTTACCCTTCCCCTACTTCCTCACCATAGTAAATTCAGTTCTGTAGACCACTTCTTAGATTGTTGCTTTTGGCCATTTTCCCCCCTTACTTTAGGCAGTGTTCAGTGCTTACTTCTGGCAGTGATCATATGTGGTGAAGAGACCGTGTTTGATGTTGGAGTTTGAACCAGTGTCAGCCAGGTCTCAAGAAAGTACCTTATCATCTGTACTATCTGTTTCTTCATATTCCACATATGAGAGATTATTTTGTCAATCCATCTTTTTTTGATTTACTCAGCATCATCCTCTCCATAGCCATCCATGTAACAGCAAATTGCATGATTTGATTTTTTTTTTTTTTTTGGCTTTTGGGTCACACACGGCAGTGCTCAGGGGTTACTTCTGGCTCCATGCTCAGAAATTGCTCCTGGTAGGCATTGGGGACCATATGGGGCACCCGGATTCGAACCGATGACCTTTTGCATGAAAGGCAAATGCCTTACCTCCATGCTATCTCCCGGGCCCCTAATTTTTTAATAGCTTCATCGCATTCCATTGTATACATACACAGCTTCTTAATCCAGTGCTCTGTTACTGGAAACTTGCAGTGTTTCCAGATTTTGTCTATTGTGATAATGCTTCAGTAAATTAGGAGTACAAATGTCTCCTGAATAGAGTTATTGGGCCCTTGAGGTAAAGTTGTTGGTTTTTGGTTTAGTTTGATTGGGGTTTTTGACTGATGGAAGTCCAATCATTTTATGAGTGCCCTCAAAGTATCTTAGTCCACCTATAAGGGAATTCAGCTCTAGGAAAAATACTATGTAATATAAGAATTTGCCTCTGTGTATTTCTTGATCTTATGGACTCTATCAGTCATGTCTCATAGGTTTCTGCGACATAATGTATTTAATCTTCAGCATTATAGTTTAATTATTAGGGCCAAAGGTTTTAAGATAAGAAGACCTAGATCAAAACCAAGTGTGTACTGGACCTACATTCTACAATAAACTTTAGAACTTTTAGAAATATCCTAATCTATGATTCTTCTATATTCTCTTCTATGATAAAGCAATATCAATCCTTGGAGGATTGTTCTCAAGATGAAATTAATTACTTATCCCAATACCAAATACAATAGTAGTTACTATCTTATCAATATCTTTAGATTTTATTTCCTACCATGAAATAATGTGTCTTATTCTTTGTACCTTTTTCATCAAAATACACTTCAGAATAATGTCATTGAAAAGAAGGGGTAAAGAACTCAATTCAACCTTTCCACCAACAATAAACTGGCAAAACAAATGTCAAATTCAGCTTTTTAGGACTCTGGAAAATAACCAAGTCTTAAAGTAATCTACAGTTCAATTAGTCAAAAAAAATTTAGTCCAGTAAGAACAGTGAAACTTTGTGGTATGTGATTTACTTGGTCCCATTCCTAACCTCTCCTAATTCAGTAGTAGCCCTGAAAATAACACTCCACATTGCACCAGAGTGATAGAACAATAGGTAAGTCATTTGCCCTGCACATAGCCAACCCATTGGGTATGACCTTAAAACAAAAACAGAACAGCTCACATTCCTGTCACTAGAGAAAATAAAAGAGACCTCATAAACTGAATTATTTTGTCAGTCTTGTGACATCTCAAAAGATGGCTGAAAAAGGCTGTCTTTAGGGGCTAGAATGATGGTGCAGTGGTAGGTCATTTCCTTGCACGCTGCTGACCCAGAACCTGGTTTGTTCCCCCAGCATCCCATATGGTCAGAGTGATTTCTGAGCACATAGCCAGGATTAACCCCTGTCAATAGATGTGGCCCAAAAACCAAAAAAAAAAAAAAAAAAAAGGCTGTCTTTATTTCACCTTACTAAGAATTTACCCAATGCTAAAGATTTACCTGGGAGACATTTATTGAAAAGTATAGGCAAAGGTTTTAGACACTGCTGCCATGTGAGCCAAGATAAAAATATCTATACTGGAAAAACAATCACTGAATTAAAAAAAAAAAACTTGTGAGAAAATATTATGATTGAATGGGTAATCCATAGGCCTTTGAAAAACTCAGCAGTATTCCTGGGAATTTTTCTGGCTGCATGCATGTCTAGGTAGGCTTATATGCATACTTTGTAGACTTGAGAAATAGCAAAGTTCTGTTCTCATCCTTAATTGGCCTTATTTGGCATAAGCAGAATGTGGAAGATAAGACCAACTGATTGTTGAAGTCTTTTTTGACATATTCAGAAAGCCCATTACCAAAGAAAGGAAGATGTTTTATTTCTAAATATAGAAATCAATCTCTTTTCCATCACAATGACCAAATAAAAGAATAGACACTGAACAAACTAAAAAACAATGCTGAAAAAAACCCTAGAAATTAGATAAATTTTTATTTCAGAGTTGTCATATTTTTTTTTTGATATTTGAAATACAACTTTATTCTGATTCTAAAAAGGAATGGGAATGACAGTAACAAACAATATTTCACCACTGAATGTTGTGATGTGATCGCAGCCATCTTTAGAAACTCAAAATGGAGACAGCTGCAGTTTTTACACAGCTAAATATGCGGTCCAAAAAAAAAAAGATTTTTTTCCTTAAACTGCCACATTCACTCACTTTGAAGCCCATTCATCTCCTTCAGCATCCCAAAGATCAAGCACATGTTCTGGTTAGCTATATAATAAAGTGGCAAACACGCGGCACCACTGACATCACAGGACAGTTGCCTATAAAACTAGACTTCTGACGCTGGGGCTCCCGTTGGTTGCTTCTCCTCACAGGTCGTCGTCCTCCTCCGGGAGAGCCTTTGTCTGAGCGACCTCTAAATCATGCTCGTACTGTGCTGCCAAAGCGGGATCCATGACCACCTCTGGGGGTGCAAGCGCAGGCATGGCAACAAACTCCAAGTTCGGATCTCCGATCAGTTTTCTGGCGAGCCAGAGGAAGGGCTTTTCAAAGTTGTAGTTACTTTTGGCAGAGATGTCGTAGTACTGAAGATTTTTCTTCCGGTGGAAGACGATAGACTTGGCCTTGACTTTCCTGTCCTTGATGTCCACTTTGTTGCCACACAGCACGATGGGGATATTCTCGCAGACACGAACAAGATCTCTATGCCAGTTAGGTACGTTCTTATAAGTCACTCTGGATGTCACATCAAACATTAT
>PVKC010018684.1:0-19501 GCA_004027635.1 Crocidura indochinensis
CAACTCCTAGAACCCAACTTCCCTGTCCTACTCAAAGCCAACTTTGTCTTTCAAGAATATTCTGCAGCTACCCATTCACACAGCCTTTGTTTCTTCCTGTTCTTTCAATCATCTTTTCTTTGCATGCAATAGAAGATTTCTTATAGCTTTTAACTTTCTATGATTATTTTGTTCAATTCCCCACAAAATGCCAGGGAGACCTTACCATACCCCATCTGAAACCTGGCTTCTCTCTGACATCCTCTTTTTCCTATGGTCTCTGCAATTTCTTGATGTTCTTGGAATGTGGCAGAGGTCTATTAGCTCAAGGCCTTAGGGCTGACCCTGGTGTTTACCTCCTCCCATACCTGCCACTTCCTTGTTAAGGCTTTTTTCTAGGGGAGACCTCTCTGCTCACTTCTATAAAATAGAGTTTCCCACTCCATCATCTTGATTTTCTTCTTAACACTGGAAATCCAGCCTTTTCTCATAGTGAGTATTTATGTGCCTCAAGGTTGTCATTTGGGTCTGAAGCAATAGCCTGCAACACAAGAGACTACATTTGGCATATGCTGAGCTCTTAGCAATGTGTCAACTTCCTTGGGTCCTCTGAGCACTGCCAGCTCTGATGGTTCATGGCCTCCTGAGCATCCTCAGGGTCCAGCACCAAATCCAAGTCATAAAGCCCACATTGACTGCCAGAGGATCACCAGGAAAGCCACACTCATGGTGTGTGCCCAGGGCAATGGTTCACAACTCTGGAGTACAGGCTTTGCATGTTGAAGTCTTACATTTGATCCCCAGCACCACATTGTACCTAAGAATTATCCTGAGCACCACTAAATATGCAACTCCCCTCTTCTCCAAAACATAATGAAAAGAAAAAATATATCATGTTGCCTGTTTGAACCTTCTGAAACATTTGCATATATCAAGAGAGCTAGGTTTATTGTTCCATCAATATCTAGAATGCCAGAAGTATGTACTAATTAGTCTGGAAATGTTGAACAAAATTCTCAGATTTTTTAAAATATCAAAACCAGATCTGACCGTTGCATGAGCATGATTCTGTTGTCAATATAGATTCTGCCTTTATGAGAGAGAATGAAACATTTGTCATTTCTCTCAAACTAACTTTGGTCCTCAGACTCAGGCCAGGTGCTAGTCAGTTGAATAAGAAGGGTTTTCTGTGAAGGCAAAAGGGGAACTCTGGGAATGGAGAAATTCAGTGAGCTAATGTGGGTCCTTGTGAAGAGACAGGAATAGGAGATGAGGTTTTGCCAGTGTGGCAGGGACAGGCAGTAATAGGAAAGTCCTAGGGAAGGAAGTAATTATGTAATGTATAATGGCCGCTGGCATGGAAGCAGAATAGCCCAGTAGAGGACTTTAAGGCAGGATATGGGCAACAATGTGAACAGTTTATCACTATCACAGGTTGCCCTGGAATTCTGACTTGGAGATTAACCTGACCCGCTTTTCTTGAAGAACTAAACTAGCACTGCTGGTGCAGAACATACTTTCCAGAAGTCCCTATTCCAAAGCAAACATTATCAGGATTACTGCTGGACCGGAATCTGTTTGCATCACCATTGAAACCATACAGGAGGGACTGAGGCAAAAGCACAGTGGGTAGGACGTTTGCCTTGCATGCAGCCGACTCAGGTTTGATCCCTGTAAAATCATCTTATGCACTGTATCTCCAAGTCCAGGTGAACGAGTCTGAAACAGAGTCGAGCATGAAATAATCTAGACCAGGCTGAGGGTGAAACATGTAGAGTCTTTTACCTCGTATCCCCACCAAACTGCCTGCCAGGACAGCCGTTTTGATTAAGAACCAAGACCACCCATGGGTGAGGTAATAGGACAGTATAAGGACAGAATAGGACAGTATAAGGACAATATACAATATATAATAGGACAATACAATAATACAATATACAATAGGACAGTATAAGGACAGTATAGGACAGAATAGCTTAGGCTATTCTGTGCCAGTCCCACCCAGGTTTACAAGTAAGACAATCTCTGATTTACAGGTAAGATAATCTCTGTTTGGGGGTAAATTCAAATTGTAAACAAAAAACATAGAAACGAACCAGAGATGATTTTTATTTTAGGTAAAATAAAGTATAACCTAATAAATTCCAGTATCTCAAATTGTCCATAAAGCCTGCCAGGAGTGATTTCTGAGTGCAGAGCCCAAAGTAATCCCTGAGCATCATTGGATGTGGCCCAAAACAAACAAATAAACAAACAAATTATACAGGCTTATTGATTTATAAATGAGAAATAAGATTGTGCCTGACCTGGTTTCAGTTTAGAATTTCAGTTTAGATATCTTAGGTTTTTGAGGAGTCATCGTCACATCGACAGCCTGGTGCCTCTTCTAGCTCTCTCTGACCTTTTCAAACTTGTCCAGAGAGTAGGGTTCTGCTCAGATTACAAGTTACTGACCCCCGGGGACTATAGCACAAACTCACACACTGCTTGTAAAACCATGCAATACTGGAGCAACAGAGTGATGTCCCTCACCCCTACCAGAGTGTTTGGGCAGCCATGTAGACTTGGGGATCAAACTTGAAGCCTTACACATGCCAGGAATATGCTCTGAGTCTTTGAATATTATTCCTGACTCTAGGCTTTTAGATGATTAATCTAAAACTTGACAGCGAAGAGGAGAGAGTTTATATGAGGCCATAAATAAAGGACCCATCTTAAAGTAAAGCACAGGAGCAAGGATCAAGCAACTTTTAAACGGGCAAAGAATGTTTGAAAACAGAAAGAATGAATGAACAACTTCAAAGAATACCCCCCAAAATATAGCAAAAGTGAATCAGGTCATCCAGTCATGTGATTCTACTTACACTCTAATGAGAAATTTAGGAAACAAAAAGACTAAGAAAAAGAAATCCGTTGGGCTTCAGAAATAGTACATGTGTAAAAGCAATTACCTTGACTGCCAGGATTAATCCTTGCACCACCAGGGGTCTCTCCTGAGCACAGAGCCTGGAATAGCACTGTCAGGTACTCTCCCCTCCCTCGAATTATAAATCTATCGATTTCTTTCTTTTTCTTTTTCTTTTTTTTTTTGAGGGGAGAGGGGGCACACCCGTTTGATGCTCAGGGTTTACTCCTGGCTAAGTGCTAAGAAATTGCCCCTGGCTTGGGGGGACCATATGGGTCGGCGGGGATCCAACCATGGTCCTTCCTTGGCTAGAGCTTGCAAAGCAAACACCTTACCTCTAGCACCACCCCACCGGCCCCAAATCTATCGATTTCTAACCCTCACCCAGACCAGTTAGATCTGAACCCCCAGATCTATGGGTGGGACCCCAGTATCAGTGGACGTGGGAATCATAAACCTGGGAACCAGGAGAACCAAGCACTAGGAACAGAAGTTCTGAACCCAGTACATTCTCCTTACAGGGAATCCTAACCAAACAGACTAGTATGTTGATTTCAAGTGACTAATCCAAAGTACTCTCATCTACCTGGGTGCTGCTGCTCAGATGAATAGTAGAAGACAGACAGAAAAAAAAGCTGTGTTCTGGGGTCAACAAAACTCTCCCCATAGGGCATGCCTTGGCTTCCTAAGGGCTGACAGGGACTCTGGGCATTGGCTTTTCTCAGACACCCTCAAGCCTCCCTTTATTCTTCTTAGACATGGCTGCAGGCAGCTGGCCTGGGCCTCAGCCAAGGCATGTCCAAACCTCTTCTGGAGGACACAGAGCTCTTTCTCCTAGTGTTCCCAGGACAAGAACTCCAGCCGGGGAAACGGAAGTGACCCTTTCACTACTTCCCAGGGATAACCATGAGTAGAAATACTACTTCCTGTCTTTGGGTACAGAGAATGTTCTGGGGATGGAGGGCAATGTTTAGAACATATTCTTCTATGTCATTAATTAGAGAACCATTGCTCCACTCTGCCACTCAAGGCTGTTTTTGCTTTGGAATCATCAGGCAAAAACAGTCTGAGACTGGGGGGGCTCATGCAGAGACAACTGAAAGACTGTATCGCTGCTCCAAATTCCAGCAATTTTGTCTCCTACCTGCCTAGGACCTTGAGGACTGAAGGTTCAGCTCCTTGCACAGATGAAGAACAATGGCCAACAGAAGAACTTGCTGACAGACAGTCTGAGAGATTAGGCAGAGCTAGAAAAATATTATGAATTGTAGCTTCTGCCACATGGCCAGTTATAGAAACAAGGCCTGTCATTATGGATATTTCAATATATCTTCCTTATTTGGTTAGCTGTGTGTTTATGACTTACATGTAGCAAAGATATATGATTTCTTCTGTTTACTTTTGTAATTCACTATGAAGATGCATAAATGATTTTATATCAGAACTTAAGTATTAATTTAATATCTAATGTTCATTGGAGGTGTGTAACACCACCCCAGATCTCTAACTGCTCTTCTGGTGTGCATTCTCAGGGTTATGCAGGATACTTAGCTCAATTATATTCAGTTATGACCTTACTGTCACCATTGTCTGGAGATTAGGAATGGTTTAAGGAGGTGGTTTTGGGTACTTGGCTCATAAGAAATGGTCATGATAATTCACTTTTGCTGACTGAGAGATGCCCTGTTTGAGTTGGGTAAGCACTATTTATGGATGTACCTGAATGTCTCCAGAGAAGATTAGCTTTGGAATTTGCAGACTGCATAAAGATCATCCTCATGAGAGCTAGTGAACTTCTTTCCATCTTGTGGTGCTTCCAACTAAAAGACAGACAACAGATTTGTGATTTTTATTTTTTATTTTGCTTCAGCTGGGACCATCATATTCTCTGCCTACAGACATTAATGTGCCTTTTTCTTGAACCTTTTACTTGGTGCCAAGTAGAATTTTTTTACCCTCAAGTATCTTTGTTCTCAGACTTTTGAATTTAGAGAGATCCACACTGCTGACTTTTTTCCATTCTTCAGTCTATGGAAAAAGAATCCTAGCACATTTTTCTCTCCCCTTTTCTTTCATTTCTCTCTCTTTTTGGGGGGAGGCGAAGGGTTTGGGTCACAGCCAGCAGTGCTCAGGGCTTATTCCTGGCTCTACGCTCAGATTTGCTCCTGGTAGGCCTGGGGGACCATATGAGATGCTGGGATTCAAACCATCGACCTTCTGCGTGCAAGACAAATGCCCTACTTCCATGCTATCTCTCTGGCCCCCATTTCTCTTTTTCTTATAAACAAATATATATCCTGTTAGTTTATTCTTTTGTAGTAGGTTTGGGGGCTATGCCTAGTGATGCTCAGGGATTACTTCTTTTTTTTTGTTTGTTTTTTGGGCCACACCCGGTGATGCTCAGGGGTTACTCCTGGCTATTCGCTCAGAAGTCGCTCCTGGCAGGCACGGGGGACCATATGGGGAACCGGGGAATCTAACCGCGGTCCATCCTAGGTTAGCGCAGGCACCTTATCTCCAGCGCCACCACCCGGCCCCATGGGATTACTTCTAAGTCTGTCCTCAGGGATCACACCTAGTGGTGCTTGGAGGACCACTTTTAGTGCCGGAGACCAAGCCACTTTTGCTCGAGTGAAAAGTAAGTACCATAACCTACGTCCTATTTCTCTGGGATCTCTATTAGTTATGTTTCTCTGAAAACTAATATAGATGATGGGTGAATTTTAACATGAGAAGCATTCTCAGACTTAACATATAATGTAACTACTGTGTTATATGGGTGATAGCATAGTGGTGGGTGCAGGATACCTTGTATCTGAGAAGATTGGTATGACCCCTGGCCAGGCATTAGAAGATAAAATAAGCTAAAGCAGATCTCCCTTTTTAAAATAAAAACAGATTTTATTTGGAGATACTGAGGAAGAGAAGGAAAAAGATAAGAAAGAGACATAGATTAAAAGTAATGCATACAGAACCCTAGTACACAGACCAGCAAAAAAGTATAAAACAGGAGTGGCGAACAAGTTCGACACAAAGAGCCAAAATTTTAAACTGTGAGAGTCAGAGAGCCACACCACGCAGTGACCTGTCAAAACAAACACTCAAGCAAAAGTATATAATTTTAACAATAATATATTAAATATATATTGCATTTTGCCATTTTGAGTGAGGGTAAAAATCCTGCAGTGATGGTGAGGGTGTGCTGCGTTCCCCACACTAAGAACTAATGGCAAGATGTGACCCAACATGTGACACACGGGTCCCCCCACTCGCTGGCCAGTGCAGTTGTTTCTGAGGGATGGGAGATGAGATGACGCAGCTGGGGGCTGGATTCTGCATTTGGAGATCTCTCCACAGAGGTCCCTCCTCAGAAGTAGCAGAACAAAATCCAAATTTGGCAAAGAGCCATAGCACACAAAATAATGATAAGAGGCAAAGAGCAGCATTCATTTTGTCTGGGAGCCGCATGCAGCTCGAGAGCCACGTGTTTGCCACCCCTGGTATTAAACTTCACATCTCTAGAGGAGAGATGTGGGCGATATGTACATGGGTAATATGTTGCCAGGCTACACATACACTCTTAAAGCAGACCCCTTTCTCTTAGACCACTTGTCTCTCCAATCACAGAAACTCATGCCTCACCTTTTACCTGCAACCTGGTTATAGCACATAGAGCACTAAGGTTTCCTTCTCATTCACTGACTTCAAACTCATTGTGTCTTTATGGGAGCCTGGCATTGCTCTCAAACCAGGAAGCAAAACTTAGGCCCAAATAAAGCATCTCCCAGTGGTTGACAAGAAAGTTCATTGTAGAAGAGAGTTAGGGTCAAAGAGAATGTATGAGGGAAATAGAAAGCCTGTCTAGAGTACAGGCAGGGGTGGGGTGGGGAGGAGGAAGATTTGGGACACTGGTGATGGGAATGTTGCACTGGTGATGGGTGGTGTTCTTTACATGACTGAAACCCATACACAATCATGTTTGTAATCAAGGTGTTTAAATAAAATATTTAAAATTAAAAAAAAAAGACAGAGAGTTAAGGCAAGTGCCATGGATAGCAACAGGACCAGAAGTGGTGCACACCTCTGATTACTGTGGTGATCTTACAAAAAGTTGTGTTGCCTGAGTAGAGAGCTACCTGTGGTTCTTTGAGTGCCATAGGGGGAGGTATGAATAAAACATGGCATATCCAGATACCAGAAAGGCACACCCAGGGCCAGTCTAGATAGAGTCAAGAAGAGAGAGAGAGAGCTGAGCCTCCCCATTTGAGTTCCTGGTAGCTGAGGATGGAGACCCAAAGGAAGAGATAATACATTTATTGTGGGGCTAAAATGATGGTATCCTAGGAGGCAGGGCAAGACAAAAGTATCTTCTCACATGTTTGCAACCATGTCAGCTCTGTTCTCTTCCTTATCAACCTATCACTGCCAGGCATAAAGAGCTATCAGTGTGCAATCTGCTGGGAAACTTTGGTGTAGACTGCAGACTGGCCTGATCTTAGGGATTCCCATTCAATGATTCAAAGCCCAGACACAGCACGGGGGAAAGAGGCCTAAATGTCCTCCTTATCAGGATAGTAATAGGGATAGTTAGCTTGGCATTCAGGCATCCCTCAAGCCCACCAGTACCTTGATATTTTCTTCTGTGTATTGTTATTATTTCCCAAATGTGGTGTTTTGGTTTGTTTTGCAAAGTCAGTGGGGGGACTGTACCCTGCTATGCTCAAGGATCACTCCTAGTGAGGTGAGGGTCACCAGACCTTGAACTCAGATCAAATACCTTTCTGGCTGTAGCATCTCTCTAGCCTTTGTCACCCTCAGTTTGATCTTTTGTCTGTCCTTTTGTCTTATTTTAGCCTATCTTCTCTTTATTTGTCACCCTGGTATTGTCATAGTTTCTGCTCCTGTGTTTGCTTTATTCCTGCTTTACTCCTGGTCTCATTGTCTTTAGTATTTTCTAGAATCTCATTCTCCTCTGTTACTTTCTTTTCTTCCCTGGGCTTCCTAGGAGTTTTTCCGTTCCCTACCCCTATTTTTAGCTCTGTGTTCTCCCCAGCTTACTGTAGCACCCCTGACCAATAGACATTTCTCTCTCATCAACCCTGCCTCAGGGGTACCTGTCCTCTGAGTAGGATCCACATTTTAGCCTCCAGCACAGAGAGCTCACGAGACTCTAGGGAGATGGTGCAAGCATTCAGAATCACCTCAGTACTTGTTTTTCCTTTCACTTAATAACTCCATCTTGAAATCAAGATTTGCTCACAGCCTATCATTTCCCTGGAGAATTCACATCCAACTTGGTGTCACATCCTTCTGAGCACACAGGGACAGAGGCAGTGAGTTTTTAGCTCATTGTTAAAACTCAATCAAGTTGTGCTTTGTGACACATCATTGATGTGATGAAGCATGTCTGTGTGTACTTGTATAGGGACAATTTCATCTGTCCCCGAACTAAAAAGAACTCCTGCCTGAGGATAGAAGCAATGGATGTGGAATGTTTAGCCAGAACAAAGGTAAAGCCCACAGAAAAATGTGGGGAGCTTGGCTCGGGGCTGAGAGTTCAGGGTGACTTTGGAAGATGGACCATACCAGAAAGCCTGGGATGGTTTTCCACTTCCTTTGTATCAAGCCACACTGCCAGCATGACCAGGACCCCAACACTCATGTCTCCACTGTCCACCCGGAGTTTCTGTGCACTAAAAATCTGCCGTCTCTAAGTGCTGGCTTAGCTCCTAGATAAAGTACCAGGAAAAACAATTTCCTGGAATTATGGAGTAAAGCCAATGTATCATCCATTTGGAGTGAGTTGCTGACATCTTCTCTGAACCCCACTGTGCTTAGGGGCCCTTTTTCTGCTCCAGGCTGAAATATGTCATCAGATACTCTGTACTGCTCAAGGAACGTTAAAAATGTAGAGTCTTATTTTAGAGCTCATTAGAAGAGACTGAAAGGAAAGAGTAGCAAGAACTGGGTGGGCACTTTGTGTATTAGACCCCAGGGAATGTGTCCAATAGTTATATCACAGATGCTACTTCTTGCTTTGGAGTAGAAAACTGAAATTTATGACTGACGAGTGGAATGTCACATCTTAGTAAAGTGTAGTAGCAGGACCTGAACTCAGCAGATAGTCACTGAGCTATCAGCAAGGAAGAAGCAAGGCTTCTTGAATAATACGTTAAGCACTAACTTGGGTATTTTCTAGGCAAGACCATGGTCCTTCCCATAGAGCTTTCAGCTTAGCTGTGGGAAAACAGCCCAGCATTGCTGGCATCACCCAGAAGCTTATGTATTTTAATCTATGTTGAGAACTATCAGTCCATTATCTCAGACAGTATGCAAATAAAACCTTAATACTAGCTTATTTTTTCCAAGGCCATACCATAAACCAATCTGTGAAGTGAGGAACAAATCTTTGTCCAAGGCCATACCTTGGGGTAAGTGTTAGAATGGCCTCACCTTTGCTCATTCTCAACCTAGTCTCTTTCCCTGGCCTCTGATTCAATGCAGGTCCCCCAAGTACAGGGGAGGAATTGTGGATAAGAGTCAAGGTTATAGTCTCCCTGGGTTAAGAAAGCTCCAACTTGTGTTTCTATTCCCTATGTTTCCTGTTTTCTTCTACAACATGACTTTATGAATAAAGCTGGTGAGAGGACACAACTTAGGGGCTTAGAGTTCCATTAAACACAGTGAATTCTATAATGGGTATAAAGATACCCAACATCAATCTGGTCAGCTATCCTGTGATGCTCACTGACACTCTGGACCTAATGTTTTGTAAAGGCAGACAAGGAAGAGGGTGTTACCTAGACTATCAATGCATGAAGGAAACTATTCTGTTACTATCTTTGAGCACTGCTGGTACCAGAGACCTTTACTCAGTGTTCATTGGTGGGGTAACTAGTCTGGATGAGTTGTCTCAACATTCACATCAGGGATATATGAGCCCTCAATCATATTATCACAAATGTGTGATATAGGGTTCTGCTGTCTCTTTTAGTAAAGACAGTTAAGTGTTAATATTGGGAACAAGCATTAAAACTCACTCAAGAGACATCAGTCTTTTTGCTGTGGAACATCCTATTAGAAGTTTCCATTCAATGCAGCAAGGAAGTCATGTGAGATGACTCTAAATCTCGTGTTCATGATCATCTTATGTTAGATTACTCTATAAATACCATGCCATTGTTCTCCAGATTTTCCTTCTAGTCATGATCTGTTCTATGTTAAGTTATTCCTCAGCTCCCCTCACTGATTTATTCCCAACACCTTACCCTTCTATTCTCACTGAGGGTCCCATGTATCCAGCAACTCACCCAAGCACATGATTCCAATTCCTGTGAGTCCATATCTTCCTTCTATATAACATGAACTAAGTCACCTGTGAGCATCTACAGAATTACCTTCCCTAAATGTCACATTATAGGACCAAAATATTGGCAAATTCATCTTGCCTCCTTTGCCATATCCAGTCTTTCTTGCTTCTCTATCAGCAGCCTGGCGAACAGAACAACTCTTTCCATTTGCCCTGCATGACTTAGAGTTTATCTTTGATTCTTTGCTTTCTATCATTTTCTTGTCAAATCACTTGATCACTTGGGTTTTTGCTGGATCCTGTGGATCCTGTGATTCCTGCAGCCTTGACTAGGCTTTCCTCCAGTTTTGCCTAATTGCCTGGTCTTTGCAGCATTTCCTCAGTCCAACATCACAGTGATAACAACACATATTTATTTCTTCCTTATGACTGAGGAACACTTGGTAGACAATAAGAAGATCATAATTGTTCTTGGAAAATAAGAAAACAAAGCTAGGATCTGATTTTGCTAAAGATAACCTAGTTTTCAAGTGGAAGAGAAGGTTCCAATCTTACCTGCTATTGACGATCTGCATGTGCAGTCAGCCCCCTCCTTAGATGACTGAGTTGCCAATCTTTCCCTATGCTTTCTCAAAATTATCTTTGCTAAGTATTGCTACTTGCAAAGGGAAGTCAATTTTTTTCATCTAGGGATGGGGATCCCTAGACAATGGCTACATTGATTTCTTTGTATTTCATAATATTTCATGCTTTAATTTAATTTATTTAGTGCTACTGTGCAGTACCTTGAGCATCTTGGGAGAAGAAAGAATTTTACAAATAAAATTATTATTATAGCTGTTCTAATAGTAGACCCTGAGCTATTTAAAAAAATCTATCAATTATTCTTCATGTTGAATATTTTCACCTAAAGCTCTGTATGGTCCATGGTGTCCCCGTCTTTAGTGCTCACACCCGTAGTTGGGATTTTAACTATTTGTCTTGCTTTTCACTGCTTTCTACATCACAATTATACAGAGTGCTCTGCAGACACAGTTTCATATAATATATTCCAAAGGATATGCCCTAGTTTCTCTAACCTTTTTGAATCACTAAGGTTCCAAATCCCATTTGCTAAATCCAGAACATCACTTTTACAGTGCATTCACCCTGCTCGCTTGCCTGATTTTCCATGTTGCCTCTTTAACTATTAGTTTGTTGCAGAAATATTATCCAGGATACTCCAGCTGTAAATAAGATCTCTGTGCTTCTAGACTCCAAAGCTGGAGATTGTGTCTCCAAAGCTAGAGATTGTGTAGCCACAATTTTGGCCAAAGTCATAAGATAGAATGCCAACTGAGGGTGAGAGGATGGAATCTGAAGGATCACTGTCACTGACAATCTTTTCTACCATCAATACTATTTTCTGGAACCTGACCCACAATGTCATAGTACTTAGCAAGAGATGCATGTATACTGTTTTTTTTTAAGACTATTGTCTTTTATTTACTGAAAATCAATGACCTATTGAGGAATTCATAGGATAAACCCAGGGCTATCCTGAATTTCTCCATAAGCACTCCCCAATCAAGATTTTGTGCTAAATTTTTAAATAGCTATTATTAGTTATAGATGTTTGAGGCCACACTTGGCAGTGCTCAAGGAAGCAGGCATCAAGCCAGGTCAACCACCAGCAAAACACACACCTTATCTCTCTAACCCCCAAGATCTAGGGTTTGGCCTCTTCTGGTCTTCCCACTGATAATGTCTCACATGTGGTGATTTTTGCCTCCATCTTTCCCCAAATATAATTAATTAAGTAGGCCACTCAAAAGAATTTAACTTAGCACTTAGTATAGGAAAATAATATGACCAGTTGAACCCTGGTTATAGGACAATAATATGACCAGTTGAACACTGATGAACTGGACTGGCCTGCTCTTATTTTATGTTGTGGTGTTTTAACTTCCTCTCCTTTCATCTTTGTTTCCCTCCCTCTCAGGCTATTCTCCTCATAACTTGTGTGTTACATTTAAAACTTCTGAACAAATATTTTCTAATTAGCAGGGTGCAAGGCACATTGTGGGTGTGGGTGTCTGTATGTATGTGTTTGAATGCAAGAGGAAGTAGTCAATCTGCCCATCACAAATGAATTCATTTTTATTCAAACTGTGTCTTCACATACCTTGCCTGAGGCATCTCTTGTATGAGCAACATACTAGCTTCAGTAGTCTGTACTTCTTCCTTGCTACACTGGATCCCTGTTTAAATGGAAAGCAGTAGAACTCAAAAGAATGCATTGTCTTGGACATGGTGGACATCTATGGTTTCAGTAATGAGAAGCACAATTAAGGTGTTCAAGGTAGATACATATAATTCTTTTTCCTGACAGGGTAGGAGTAGTTGCCAATAAAATGATTACATTTTCTACTAGTTAAAAAATATAAAAAAAAGAAAGGAATATGAAATACTTAGGTGACTAGTAAGTAATAAATAGATGAAGACTATTTGGACCCCAAAGGGAAAACAACTTTCAGTGAAAAATGGCTAACTAAAATATGAAATGCAATGTAGAAAGCTGTTGTAACTGTAACAGTGGTCTTCTACCTCAGAGAAGCTCTGCGATTCACATAGTTATGGAGAAAATATTCATCATATTATGTTTCTGGACTCAGTGTCTTCAAAGATCTGTGAATATATCAGTAGCAGCTTCCACACCCCCACAGTGTCATCCACTGTTTCCAATACTGCCTATGTTGAGTAGGAATTAATTCCAGTGAATTCCACAAGTGTCTTCTTTTCATAACTGGTCCCAAACAATGCATCACTGTTCTTCTCTTTAGAGGATAGAAGTCCACTGCTAGACCCTACCTTCCAATCCCATTTCTCTAGCTAGCTTTGACAACCACCTTTTCTGGTGAGGGCAATCCTGACCAGCTGATTGGAGGCTGACTTGATCCATGCATTCCCATTCTACTCACATCTTGTTTCACACTCATTCTGAATCCCTGTCAGTCTTTCACTGCAAATGACCAGCCATCTCAGAGATAGCAGAATGGGAATCAATGGGACCTGCGATTGCCTGCATGCCAGCGTCGCCTGTCAGCGGAGCACCAATCCATTCTGCCAATGCCACCTCCTCCGGGACTGAAGCTTTTGAAAGCTCTGCAGCAGCCTCATCTCCCGGGCAGTGTTTTTCTCCATCATTTGCTTTATTAAATATTGATTTTCTGTTGCATTATTAAACCCTAAGTCCAGAGCATAAATTCTGCACTGATACTTTAATCTGGCTCTCCTCTTTTTCTTTTCTATTTTTTTTCCACTTTGGCTTTTAGAACTGATTTTCAGGGCAGCTCTCCAGGGGTATCTTTAGGGCAACTCAAGGCCTGAGAGAAAGCTGCCTGTAGGAAGGGGGGGGTGGAGGTTTGGGGGACAGAGTTGAGAAGTAGCTGTCTTACTAGTGCACTATAAGAAAGACTTTCGGCTTGTATCTTTCCTTTACATTCACTCCTGACATGCCAGTCTATCTCCACTGGGATTTTACTAGGAGTAACAGGTATTCTTTTGGATACACTCCATCTAAACTCTTGAGTAAACAAGTGTGCTGAGTTGATTTTAGAAGCTCTTTAAAACTCACTTAAATGCAGTCTTACCGAACCGGGATGATCCTGGGTGCTGAAAATGATTGGGTGAGAGGAAAGCTAGTCTTCCAAGTACTAGTCTTGGGTATAATTGGGGAATGCTTTGTACTTTGTGTAAGGCAGGTAAATATCCAGGGGCATGCTGAGTAATTCTTAATCCTGAAAAGGAGGCAGTGGGCCAAATATTTGGGACCTCTGGAACCCATGATTTTGCACCTTTATATTGGTCAAATGATCTCGAGGTTTGAGTCATGAGTTCTAATTACAAAGATCTCTGATTTTTTTTGTATTTATTTTAGGTCTCTGGTCCATTCTTATTTGTTTTCATTTTTGCCAGTGATGGAGGGATCCAGTCTTGATTTATAACCCTACTTTTTCCTTTTAGAAGGGCTCTCACCCAGTGGTGCTCATGATTGTGCTCAGGGATTGTGCTCATTCCTGGGAGTGCTTATGTTATGCCCAAGATTGAATCTGGATATCCTTCTTCAAGGCAGGTGTCTTAATTGTACTTAAGTGTCTTCAGTGTACTGTCTGTCCATCTGACTTTTTCAAACTCTTGAGAACACAGAGCTGTTCTAAACCCTTTTAGCAAGGGTAATCTCTAGTTCTCCACTAACACTCTCTTCCCAAATTTCCTGGTGGCCTCTGTCATTTGCCTGAGCATAGGACTCTGACTCTGTAGAAAAGCAGAGGTGGAGATTGTCATCCTTTGCCTTTGATACAGACCAAAAAATGGAATCAAATCTTTAGGACATTCTGGCAGAACTGGAACAGGCAGGGGGTGAATCAAAAGCGATATTCAACTCTTCTTTAAGTTTCATTTCCTGGTATCTTTTTCTCTGTGCCCTATTAGGTCCTCTACTCACTCCTTCAAAATACAGTGCTATAGTGCCAGAAGGTTAACATATCAGCAGGGTGTTTGCCCTGCATATGACTGACCCAGGACCAACCTGGGTTCAATTCCCAGCATCCCAGATGGTCCCCAACCTTCTAGGAGTGATTTCTGAGTGCAGAGCCAGTAATAATCTCTGAGCACTGCCAAGTGTGGCCCTTTCCTCAAAATGCAGTGCACTATAAAATTACTCCAGCAAATTCAAGGCTTCTGTCTCAGGCCCAGGGAGCTGGAGGAAGTGGCAGGGGCTAGGGGAATTATCAACAGGAAAAGAAAGGGCCACATTGATCAGGGGTGACCATTACTTGGCCCAGGGTGAACCCTTAGGTGTGAGGGATCACATTTGTCCCAAACTTGGTGGCCTAAACAAACAATATACTTAAACAAACAAATAGCAATATTATATATATATCATTTATGCCTCTACATATGCATTTATCTATATAGGTTATATCTATATAATATATCTTCAGAGGAATATTTCAGGGATGATATTTGAAAAATTAAGGTGGAAAGATGGTTCTTTGTCCCCCTAACAGTTGTTGGGCCTGCCACACCCTTTGGTCCATGAAGAATAAGAGTTGTGCTCTTGAAGGTCAAGTTACTGACTTTTACTTGATCTTTTTCCCAAATCAAAATATTCCTTGGTAGGTCAGTAGGAATGAAGTAAAAGTTAAGACAAACCTTGATTTTTTTTCTAGAGCCTTTCTCCAGTTCCTTCATGCAGAGGAAGTTGAAGCTCTCATTGTAATATAACATGTTAGAATGTTACTGAAGAGCTGAGAATTTAATTCCTGAGTGCAAGATCTCTGAGTGATCCCCAAAGTAAAAAACATTTGAGGCAAAGTGACAGTACAGTTGGTAGGGTGCTTGCCTTGTGTGCAGAGGACCTAGATTTGATCCCTGACATCCATATAGTCCCCAAAAACTATTCAAGAGTTATTCCTAAGTACAGAGCCAGGAGTAAACCCTAAGCATAGCCAGATATGGCCCAATAACTAGCTAAATAAATAAAATACAAGGTTGGGCTGTTTGGACTTTCTCTGCTTATCATCTCTTTTTTTTTTTTTTTTTGACGCTCAGGGGTTACTCCTGGCTAATCACTCAGAAGTCGCTCCTGGCAGGCACGGGGGACCATATGGGAAACCGGGGGATCGAACCGAGGTCCGTCCTAGGTTAGCGCAGGCACCTTACCTCCAGCACCACCACCTGGCCCCCTGCTTATCATCTCTTACTCTTTTTTCCTTGAACCCCACCACCTATATCTTCATGGTTATATTTTCATTATATCTATTCATTATATCTTCATGAGACTCATCATAAATGTTCCAAGAAACAGAGAAATTCTCTAAGAAAAAAATGAAAATGAAAGAGCATTTAGGAATTTGAAAGCTTTCTCTCTTTAAATGGCTATATTTCAGAAAGAAAAATGTCAATTAAAGTCTACCCAAAAGTCCATAATTAAGAGCAGACACATGAAAGAACATCACATTTGTCCCAAGAATGAGGACTCGTGAGATGTGGAATTACAATGAGATATTGAAAATGAGTTGAGGATCCAGAGCCTTCTGGCTATTTTTTGTCATGAGTAATTTTTATTTTTCCGGTTGACACTGTCAAAAACTCAGGAACTGATCATTTGTGCTAGAAATAGTGCCACTCCTGCCCTTTGTTTCGATCGCCTTTGCTGCATTTGATTGGGGAATTTGATTGCTGGCCACAGAAAATTACATTTCTGTCAAGAGCATTCTGAGCAGATCAATGTAGGAGGAAACCAGGCAAGATCAATTGCAATATCAAAGGACTTGAATAAAAACTCATGCAGCTCACATGCCATTGTGTGGTGGTGTGTAGAGACCTCCTAGGTCTGTCTGCCATTCATTCTTAGTCTCATAGTGTCCTGGAAGGTGGTTCCTATCTGATGTGAGACTTCTGGTACAGTAGGACATTGAAGTATTGTTACATACAATATTGCAAGGCAAGCAATGAAACCATAGGTAGGGACCTTATCATTGTTCTACAGGTACTATGTTATGTTGTTTATGTACATTTAAAAACTGAAACTGAGGAGATAGTACAAAGGGTAGTGAATTTATCTTGCATGTGGCTGACCTGCATTCGATCTCCAGATCTCCATAGATTCCCCCTAAGTCCCACCAAGAATGATCCCTGAGTACAGAGCCAAAAGTCAGCTCTGAGAACTGCTGGATATAGCCCCCAAACAAACAAAAAACATTTCCATTTATAATTTTTTTTGTTTTGTATTTGGGTCTTACCCGGCAGTGCTCAGGGGTTACTCCTGGCTCCATGCTCAGAAATTGCTCCTGGCAGGCACAGGGAACCATATGGGACACCGGGATTCGAACCGATGACCTTTTGCATGAAAGGCAAACGCCTTACCTCCATGCTATCTCCCAGGCCCCGAATAATTTTTATTTTAAAATTTAAACTTTTTGAAGAAAAGATTCTAAAATCTGATTAGAGCTGTAATATTGAAATGAACCTAGGACCAGAGAGAAAGGGGCAAGGAACATGCCTTGCACACATCCAACTCAGATTTGATCCCCAGCACCAGATATGGTCCCTTAAGCCCCTCCAGAAGTAACCCATAAGCCTAAGTTATGAGTAAGCCCTGAATACCACTGGCTGCAGTCCCTAAATAAAAACCAAGACAAAGAATTACATGGATTTAACTTTGCAAACACCAGCTTAGGAAGTGAGCAAGTATTGTTAACCCTATCTTTCATCATTCTTTTTCATTTGTTTATTTTTGGGCCAAACCCATTTGACGCTCAGGGCTTACTCCTGGCTATGCGCTCAGAAATCGCTGCTGGCTTGGGGGCACCATATGGGACGCTGGATGATCGAACGGCGATCTGTCCTACTGTAGCGCTGGCAAGGCAGACACCTTACCCCTAGTGCCACTTCTCCGGCCCCATCTTTCATCATTCTTATTATTATTATTTTTTTTTGGTTTTTGTGCCACATCCGGCGACGCTCAGGGGTTACTCCTGGTTATTCGCTCCGAAGTCGCTCCTGGCAGGCACGGGGGGAGGGGTGCCATATGGGGAACCGGGGGATCGAACCGCGGCCCGTCCTAGGTTAGCGCAGGCACCTTAGCTCCAGCGCCACCGCCCGGCTCCTATCATCATTCTTATTTTTATTATGACTTTTAAAGTCTCTCTTTTGTTCTCTTTGCTGTTGCTGTTGCATAATTGGCTGTGGTATTCACACCATCTCTCTCATTCTACTCATTTGCACTTTTTAGTTTTGGGACTCTGGCACAGTTTGGTAATAGTGCATCTTGAGAGTCACATGTTTGTTTGCAAGCATTAGGGATTGCTTTCAGCAACATGGTGTTGAGCATCTCAAGCATTAACACTCCTGGGCTCCCACTCTGATATTTAGAACACTGCTGGGATTCAAACCCATGGCCTTAGCAGTGGCATGCTGCAAAGTAAGCTCTTTTGCTACTGAAGCTCATAGAATGTAACAGATGCTTTATTTCATTGCAGATCTGTGGGCCTTTCTACCAGCTTCATTTTTAGATGACACACAATTTATTTTTAAGATATAACAACATGAATATTATTCTTAAGTATGGACTATTTCCATCCATTAAAATTTTTAATGATATGCATAACAACCAAAACAAGTTCAGAATGATGTGGTCAAAGTATGTATGTGGCTGTATCCATAGTATCATGCATTCATGGACTCCCTCCTACTTAGTTCTTATCTGAGTGTCTTCATGTAATTGGGAAGAGGAACTGGCTATTTGCAAACCAAATGCAGGACTTAATCATACTTAGTGATCACACCTCAACTCTCTTTCTTGTCAAGCAGTTATGGATGACCTCCTTCCCTGATGGCCAGAAGTTTCAAAATTATTTGGCTTATAGCCCCGTTTAAAGAAGAACAAAACATAGTAACTCAGTGCCTCCTTGGAACTACACCTTTAAGGGAAGAAACAGAAAGTGCCCCAAGGTTATTAACATCCCTTCCCAAATACACATCATTTTGACACCTGTTGGAAAATGCATCTCTTTTCACTTTGGGAAATACATTCTGAAGTGCCTACTTTAGATTGAAGCCATCTTGGCCCTGTCATTTATTTTCTTGAGCTCTTCATTTTATCGGGTACAAAATGCACAAAGATTGGCCTGCTGCAAAGACTGCCCTTAAGAATCAGTCATGGATAGGAGCCAGTTGTGTGAATGAAAGAATGGCTGCAATTGCAAATGTTCTACAAGTAGGTTGGCAAATTAAGAACGTACTGTTCTGTGGGTCTCAGGTAACCAAGAAGCGTGCTGGCCGAGTGACAGCAGTGACTGCAGGGTGATAGATGAGAGAACAGCAAGGTCCCCGGTCCCAATCTTTCCTCTTGAGGTGGAGACGGTCTTTTGCAAAACTGAGCCACTCAGCTTTGCTCTTGGAACTGTTTGATCCCAATGGTGTGCTTTCTATAGCATTTTCTTTTCCTTTCCCTTTCTGGTAAATGACTCCTTGAAATATTATTTTTGCTTCCTCTATGACTGCGCAGTATAATTGATGGCCTCTCTGGACCAGTGGAGCTGTGTGTTTAAACCGCACTTGCCTTTGCTTCAGTGGCTCAAAGTTCATTACTTTCGGAACAGCTTCCTGTCTTTGTGTTGAACTTACTGATGCTCCGGAGAGGGAGGCATTGGAGAGGCTGGCGTAGGAGCGGGACGCAGATTGCCAGATCATTACATTCTCCTCCTCCTCCTCCTCCTCCCATTCATATTTATTGGGTTTCACTCTGTGATTTGGCTACA
>PVKC010018685.1:0-19501 GCA_004027635.1 Crocidura indochinensis
AGAGTTGTATAAGTTGAACATCATTGGCCAAATGGGACAACACAAAAGAAGTCCAGTTCTAGGGACCCATATAATTCATTCATTTCACTAAATTATTTTTCTCTAAGTAGATTTCCATCATAAGGCCCTAGAATTTATGCAGATGATCCATTTTATTCCTAAATGCTATTTATTTTCTTAGTAGTTGCATTATATTTCACTGAACTGTCTTTTAATTTATCTGGGGAATATGTTACAATATGCTCATTATGGAATAAAAACCTTTAATAGGTATATTTTGGGTATCACATAGACAACAGCTAAAAATTTTAAGGTTCAATGAGAAAAAAAGAGAAATGTTTATTTATATTCTATTTTTATGCAACTGTAGTCTTATAATATATAGCAGGAGCATTGGGCTAATATCCAGTTGGGATTTGGATGGCTATAAAAAGAAGCCCTAAAGAGCACTACTTCTTTGTAAGTAGTTGATATGATCCCATAACCTTGCTACAAGGTCCTTAAGGAAAAAAAAAACACAAAACCTAGCCATGTTTGGTAGGCCTAGTGATTGAGAATCAGTTAAATTTGCCATTTTGGGATGAGCTTCTATAGTGGTTGTCATGGGTCTTTCAGTTAAGGGTGGAATCCAGCCATTTCCTCATTTTGCCACCAATATTTCTCCCACCTCTTAGTCACTTTGGAACAATTAAGTCCAATGATATTTCTTCTATTTGTTTCTTGCTCTGAAAAGGAAGGAATCATTTAAGTCTATTCTTTAGTCATTTCAATTGTTTGTGTAATATCAAGTCCTTCTCTCAGCTTTTAAAATATGCATCACACCTTTTGTTCTGCTTTCTTGCCTTGAAGCTGATCTTACTCAGTAACCATAACAGTCATTTATCCATCCATTTAGCACAACTTTAATGAGTGTCTGTTATCTGGGGGCACTATTATGACCTGAGGAGCTTGCTATGAAGCACAGAATCTTCATATTGGCATGGTCCTCACTTAATGAGCCATATAATTGGAATAATTTTAGGAAAAATTGAACTTTGTGGTCATAATTTATCTTGAGAAAATGTAGGGGAGCTAAGTGTGCTGAAGGTACAGTCTCTTTAATTTGTTGGTTTTGTTGTTGTTGTTGTTGTTTTGTTCTTTTTTGTTTTTTGGGCCCCACCCAGTGACACTCAGAGGTTACTCCTGGGTATGTGCTCAAAAATCACTCCTTGCTTGGGTGACCATTAGGATAACGGAGATCAAACCTCAGTCCATCCTAGGTCAGCTGCATGCAAGGTAAATGCCCTATAGCTGTGACATCGCTCTGGACCCTCTATTTAATTCGTGATTTTTTTCTTTTACTCAGTCTTTATTATACTATTGTTGTTAAGTGTTATGGGTAAGAGTTTAGTTATTAGTGTTACTTCTACAATTTATTATTTGAAAACTGTCTTCATTGAAGAAAGACATAATCACCCAAGCTGAAAATAGTGCATAAAGTTAAGAAAAAATTGTCAGAATATAAAGTTAAGAAAATAATTGTCAGAATATAACAGATACTAGGGTCAGAAGGACTAGTATAGGGGAGGAAGGTTGTCACAAACAGTGGTGAGTACAGTTATGGCAAAGAAGAAACCACTATGACAATGAGAATGAAAATTATCACTATGACCAAGAACTATGTATTGAAAGAAAATAAATAGATATTCATGATACTCCTTAAGTAATGGTATTACAAACTACAATGTCTAAAATGGAAAAATGAAGAGAAAGAAAGAGATATAGAGATAAATTAATGATATCTTTTCACATAAACAGGCAAGGGAGATCAGAGGAGAGGACAACAAGAAACTGGAGATTGGTGATGGGAAATGTGCACTGGTGAATGATACTGACCATTGCATGACTGAGACTTAATCGTGAAAAACTTTATAACTTTATATCTTATGGTGATTCAGTTAATGACTTTAAGAATCAAAATAATAGTAGATATTCTTTTTTGTAAATAACTAATTTAAATTGCAATTACTTAGGGACTTAGTGATATTGGAGAAATTGAGGTTTTGGTTATTTTTGTATAGCCTTCCAGCATACAGATACATCTTCAACATATACATAGAACATGTTAGTTTATAGAGTTATCTATAAGATGCACTTGGGGAGCAAGAGAAAGGCCATGATTAAATACTTCCTACTAAGAAAATATCTAAAGGAATGGGGGTTGCTAATCAATGATTCCACTGTTAGTTAGAAAAGTCCTGACTGAGTCCTGGAATCACTTAGAGAGTTTGAAGACATTCGATACAATGTCTGTTCTTATTACTACATTCACCTCAAGGGAGAGATGAATTTTACCTTATTTAAGGCCATCATATAGCAACATTATAACTTCACCTCAACATAAATTTTATAGCTATCATATAAATGCTCTTAAAAATAATAAATATATCAGATGTACAAGGAAAACATTACACTGCCAATTAGCAACAAAGGGTTGAAGACAAGAAAATGTGAAAACTGATTCACAAATGATATTTTTGCTGGTTTTGGAGAGAGGGGTTGGGAGAATTAATGGAGGAAAATTGGGGATCTCAGAGTAAGGGGGTGAATGTACTTGTGATTGATGTGGTGGTGAAATTTTGTACATAACAACCTATCATCAGCATAGCAACTCCATCAATTTTTTAAGTTCATGATCAATTTAAAACAAAATAAATAAAATGGCTTATAATGACTGATATTATGAAAATCTTCCAACAGCAATACCCAGAGAAACACTCAGGACCAATAGAATTATTTCAACACAACCATCACAAAAGGTCTGAAAATATTTGTCTAGGAACATATAGTAAAGAAAGAAATCTAATAATGGCAGGAAGGACTGTGTTATTGTGTCAGCTAAGTCATAGCACACTTTCTCTATGTGACTAAAAATATAGTCCACAGCTTTCAGATAACACTTGAGTCCTACATTCCAGGGGACACTCTTATCCCTACCCAGGCAGTGTCTTAGAGGCTCGCATCCAGGCAGGTTTAAATCAAAGTAATGTGCTCCCTGTCCCTCCACTGTTCTAACTTCTTGGATATAGGCTCTAACTTGAACATGAGGGGTGGAAAATGCAGGAGTTCTTGAGCTCTTCTCAGTTCCTATGGCAGTTTTCTGACAAGTATGGAAATCAAATCAAGAGGCCAGAATACCTGACCCTCTCTACTCATAATCTTGGGAGAGTTCCATGAGAAAGGCTAGTCATGCTCTAGTCTGTGGCATCTAGAGCATTATCAGGAAAGTGGCAGGCAACAAGGCAAAAAAATCTTAGCTTGTCCCCAAAGACTGACTTCAGTTAAAAGAACACCTGGGAGTTGGCAAGAGAATGGTACTCTAGAAAACAAACATGTTGCTGGCAAAGCTATCAGGAAGATAATACTGTATTTATGAAGAGATACCTCTAAACTAGATTATCTAGAGAGAGTAGCACTAAAAACCATCAAGCAGTAAAATACAAGCAAAGTATTTTTGGATTCATAATAAACTCCCAGTTTTGGTCAAAGATACTGTTTCTACAAAGAAGACAATTTCAACTAAACAGGCTGTGGAATAGTAGACATCATAAGACACCAGCATCATATCAAAACACAGAATGTAGCAGGCAAGTATTTTAGAATTGGAACCTGATTTATACTCTCGATTTATGGTGATATCAACTATTATTCAAGGATTACTTATTGCATAATTTACTCATTGTTATATTAATTACATATAGCATTATCCACATAAAATCTCAATAGTAAACTACTATCATATGTCACTTTATTTTTATGAAAGAAGAAGCATAAATGTAGATACACGTTTAATTATATTTAAAAATGTCTTTAGGGAACCGGAGTGATAGTGGGTAAGGCATTTGTCTTGAAAGCAGCCAACTTAGGTTTGATCCCATATGGTCCCCTGAGCCTTTAAGGACTAGATTCTAAGCACTACGTTACATCCCAAGTATGTATTTTTTAAAAAGTGCCTTACTGCATTTGCTTATCTCTATTGGAAAACACATAAAAGGATCCTAACCTTAATCCAGTCATATGGCAATAAGAGAGAAAGATAGGAATGAATATTAAAAATTGTACTACTACCAAGGTAATAGTACAGTGAGTAGGGCATTTACCTTTCATGTAGCTTAATTGGGTTTAATGCCAGTATTCCATATGGTTCCTTTCTCCCAATCATGATGATTAAGTGCAGAGCCAAGAAAAACCACTAACACCAAGGGACACAAATAATAATAGATATATGTTACCAAAAGTAGAAAAATATAGAATTATTGGAGCATAACTAAGATTAACTTAATGTAATGAAATCTTTCATAATGATAAAAAATAGAGTAAATTAATATAATAATATCTTCCAAATTAATCTATATATTTTATCCAATTTTATGTAAATAAACATAGAATTCACTTCTTAAATTTGCAAAATTATAACAAAATTTTATATGGAAACAAAGAAATTTAAAATTAATAACATGTTCCCCAGACAATTAAAATGAAAGATATTTTAATTACTAATTTCAAAAATTTTAAGAATATATTATTTAAAATATTATTCAGTTATACATTTAAAACACAAGGCATAGAATGAACAAAACCTGTTTGTTAAAAAAATAAAATAGAAGAATATAATTGAGAATTTAGAAGTAATATAACTGGTGCATAATGTCAATTGATGTTTGAAAATATATTTTACAATAAATTGAAATAATGTTGTCTTAATATTTATTGAGAGAAATATTATTTTAATAACTTTCCATATATAACTATTTACTTTCAAATAAATTAATTTGTGTGTACCTCAAACCATATGTAACAATTAATTGATATATGGTATACCTGTAATTAAAAGTAATTGTAGAACATGTTATATAAGACCTGGATAACTTTTAAATCAGGGGGTCTCAAACTTGCGCCCTGCATGCCGTTTGAGGCCCTCCGTACATTTTGTGGTCCACAGCCTGCCTTCAAATATCACAGTATTCACGATTATTCACTTACCGAATAATCGCAACAAAAATCACATTAGTAAGAAAAAAAAATTGCATTAAACATTCGCATACCCTGAGCAGTTCCATTCGGGTTATGCAAATGTTTAATGTGATATTTTGCGATTTTTTCTTACTAATGAGATTTTTTTATTATGAATATTTGGTAAGCAAATACTCACAAATACTTTGTGTCTAGCTCCTGCCCGCTGTCCCTTGCATTATCGGAGGCCTAAGCGAAGAAGGAGAGAAGTTTATTACAGAATTAGATTTTGTCTTACCTTCATCATGACTTCAACAAAGCCTGCAGTGAAGAGAAAGATTGATGACGAGAGCAGACAATTTCAGGAAAAGTGGGAGACGCAGTATTTCTTTGTTGAGCACAGAAGCATCCCCACATGTCTTATTTGCTCAGAGAAAGTTGCAGTGCACAAGGAATATGACTTGAAATGCCATTATTCAACTAAACATGTTGAGGAATATGCAAAATATCAAGGAAATGAGAGAGCCAAGCAAGTTGCCAGTCTTAAAGCATGTCTAATGAGGCAACAAGATTTCTTCAAGAAAGCAACCAAAAAGAATGCTGCATCAGTTGAAGTTAGTTACATGGTTAGGGAGATGATTGCTAAGGCAGGGAAACCATTCACAGAAGGAGAGTTTGTTAAAAAATGCATGTTACAGGTTACAAGTATTATCTGTCCAGAAAAGAAAGATCAGTTTAGCAAAATCAGCCTTTCTGCCAACACTGTGGCAGAGCACATTTCTGACATGTCAAGTGACATTTAACATCAAATTTGTGAGAAAGCCAAATGTTTTGATGCATACTCAGTTGCTCTTGACGAAGGCACAGATATAACAGATACTGCACAGCTCACAATTTATGTCCGTGGTGTTGATTGCAATTTTGAATTGACAAAGGGGTGCTCACAATAATTCCAACGCATGGCCAGACCACTGCTAATGCCATTTTTCAGCATCTGTGTGATGCCAATGAGAATGCAGGTTTGCCATGGAAGAGGTTTATTTTTGGAGTAATAACTGATGGAGCGCCATCGATGACAGGGAGGAATAAATGGACTGTTGGCACTTGTTCAAAAAAACTTGAAGAGGAGGTTGTAGAGAAGGCCATTGCTCTTCATTGCATTATCCATCAGCAGGCCCTTTGCAGTAAATGCTTGCCGTGTTACAATGTGATGTCTGTTGTTGTGAAATTCATCAACCAAATCAGATCCAGGGGCTTAAAGCACAGGAGGTTCCACGCTTTTTTAAAGTAAATAGAGTCAGAATATGGAGATGTGCTCTATTTCACCGAGGTACATTGGCTCAGCAAGGGAAATGTCATGAAAAGATTTTTTGAGTTGAGAGAAGAAGTGAAAACCTTCATGGAGAAGGATGGGAACCCCAGGATACTATTTTTAAGCTAGATAAGGAATTTGATCACAGATTTGCAGACTTCAAAAAGCACAGAACTACTTTCCAAATTTTTGTGAACCCCTTTTCCTTTGATGTGCAAGACGCTTCTCCTCTGCTTCAAATGGAACTCATTGACCTGCAATGCAACTCTGATCCCAAAGTCAAGTTCAGGGAGATTAGTGGAAAAGCAGACATGCATGGGCAATTTTTGAGAGAATTGCCCCCCAGCTTACCTGAGCTCTCCCGAATGTTCAAGAGCACCATGTGCTTTTTAGGGAACACATATTTGTGTGCAAAGTTATTCTCCACATTGAACTTCAATAAGTCAAAGTAGAGGTCTAGACTTAATGATGATCATCTTCCAGTCATACTGAGGGTCTCAACTGCTTCCTCTCTAAAGCCAAATGTGGTTAAGATTTGTGAGAAGAAGCATCGTCAAGTTTCTGGCAGCAAGGAATAGGTAAAAAATGCCATGTTCAGAAGAACTGTTCATGATCTTCACTCAATGTTCTATTCATGTTCAGAAGAAATAATTAAAACTGTTACTAATGACACTTGAGGACTTTTTTTTGTGAAATCCTTATGTGGCCATCCTTCACTCCAACTTTGCCTCCTGTGGCCCCCAGATAAATTGAAGTTGAGACCCCTGCTTTAAATCTTATACATTGTTGATAGAAATAGAAATGAATGCAGATACTGTAAAAATATCTAGAAGTTTCTTTATGTGAATGGCAATCATTGAAATGAAAAACATGAACACATAAATGTATGCATTTAAGGCTTGAGATATAATAGGGCAGGTAGGGTGTTTGCATTGCAAGAGGCCAATCTGGGTTTCATCCTCTAACATCTCATATGGTCCCATAAACACTGCCAGGAGTGATCCCGGAGTGCAGCTCAAATAACCTTTGAGCATGACTATGTATAGCCACCAAATAAAACATATAAATAAAACAAAACAAAAATTAACTGGGACATATTTTTACAAGCTTTGTATTCACCACAACAAATAAAATGCAGTAAGGATCTCCATTATTTATAAATCCAGAAAACCTTTTCATAAATATCTCCATATGATGTGACTATAACTTAATATCTTTTGGAGATCAAACTGATTAGGATTTCTGGGATTAAGAAAATGTGAAGAAAAAGCTAAAAGAGTAAAGATTATTTGCCACAGGTGTTTTGCATAAGTAAAGTACTATTTACAATAGCCAGAATCTGAAACAATCCAGGTCCCAACAACAGATGAGTGACAGTAGTACAATATAAAATTTGCTTACCTATGGATGGACATAGAGACTATTATGCTGAATAAAATGAGCTAGAGCAAAGTGTATAAACAGAATAATCTCACTCATTGTGGAATATATTGAGATTAAAATATAATAAGGGAAAATATGGCAGTAATAATAATAATAGACAATAAAGACAAGAGTCAGGATGTCCAGCACAGGATAGAGAGCTCACCACAAAGAGTGGTGAATGTAGCTAGAGTAGAAAAAGGTCTAATACAGGGCTGGAGAGATAGCATGGAGATAAGGCCTTTCATGCAGAAGGTCATCGGTTCAAATCACGGCATCCCATATGGTCCTCCGAGCCTGCCAGGAGCAATTTCTGAGCATAGAGCCAGGAGTAACCTTTGAGCGATGCAAAGGGTCTAATAGGAAAATGGTAGTTGGAACTGATCGCTCTGAACAAGAACTAAGTGCTGAAAATGGAAAGACTAACAAGCCAAATATCACTCCATTAAAAATAATGCGAATCACAATGGCAAAAAAGAGAGAGAGAATCACAGTGCCAAAAAGGAGAGAGAGAGATAGCAAGAGAGATAGAGAACGAGAGAATGAGTGAGAGAGTGAGAAAGAGAGATAGAGCGAGAGAGCGAGAAACAGAGAGTGAGAGAGAGAGACAGAGAGAGACAGAGAGACAGAGAGAGAGAGAGAGACAGAGAGAGAGAGAGAAGCAATTTGCCTGCCCTAGAGCAAGGCAGGGGTGGGGAATTCAAAGGTTGAAGGAAAATAGGAGGCATTGGTGAAAGGATGGAACACTGCTGAAGGATCGTGTACATTATATGTTTGAAACCCAACAATACATTTGTAACAATGGTGCTTAAAAAATTTAAAAAAGAATGAAGATAACAAAGAAAAGGACTAAATTAAAACCTTTTCAGATAATGTAACTTTGCCTTAAAGAACTTGCCTTAAAAAAAAAACAAAACAATGACAAAGGATTACCTATCATATGGGTCTTTATTTGGGTGGATGGTGAAGAGTTTAAATTTAGTGGGGTGATAGTTGTTCAATGATAAATACACTTGACACCATTATTACTAGAAATAAAAATTATTACATTTTAAGATATGCATCAAATATCTCTGTGAAGATATTGTAAAATAGAAAAAGACAAAGAAAATATTGAATATGATTAATAATATAGGTAACTTAGCAAAACAAATTATGGGAATTCATTAAATGCCTAATTGTTAAAAAAACTTTAGAATATCAAAAAATATATAACTAACTTCTTTTAGAAACTATAGGGACAGGACTACAAGGTATTCTTTTTCTTTCTTCTTTCTTTTTCTTTTCTTTCTTCTTGCTTTCTTTCTTGATTTCTTTCTTCTTTCTTTTTCTTTCTTTCTTTCTTTCTTTCTTTCTTTCTTTCTTTCTTTCTTTCTTTCTTTCTTTCTTTCTTTCTTTCTTTCTTTCTTTCTTTCTTTCTCTCTCTTTTTGGCCTTTTTCATTCTCTTTTTCCTTTTTTTCAGAGGGAGGTACACCTGGTGGTTTCAGTGGTTACTCCTGGTTCTGTGCTCAGGTATCATTCCTGGCAAAGTCATGAACTCATACGGGATACCAGCAATTAAAATGGGTTTGATCAGTTGTTCTACCTGCTAACCCAGGGAAGATATTCTTCTTCTTCTTTTTCTTTTTTTTTTGGGGGGGGGTCACACCCGGCAGTTCTCAGGGGTTACTCCTGGCTCCATTCTCAGAAATTGCTCCTGGCAGGCACGGGGGACCATATGGGGCACCGGGATTCGAACAGATGACCTTTTGCATGAAAGGCAAACGCCTTACCTCCGTGCTATCTCCCGGGCCCCCAGGGAAGATATTCTAAAGGTAATCCTTTTGTTCCTTCCCTTGACTCTCCACATTCACAATTGTGTCTGTGTCCTTAGTTAAATAATACCAGACACTTCATTTCTTTACTGTATTCCAGAAGCACCTGTTTGTGTCTCTACATGTAAAGGTTTTCTTTGTCAGTTTTATATCTTACATTCCAGTTGGTACAGGAAACTATCTCTGGCATAGTCCCTTGATACAAATAAAAGCTCAATCAATGTTGCATTAAATATGCTAAAGTTGTCTATGCCAAATTTGAAAATAACAAATGAAGGATTTGTTTATCACAAAAGGCCCTATTCAATCTCATAGACAACTTAGAAGAGTTGGAAAAATATAAACATGGCTAAATATTTTTGTTTTCCCTTTTATAAAATGTTATTCACTCTCAGTTTATTTTAGTCATAGATTGCTGTCCTAAAATCTCATTAAAATGGTTCAATTTTAAGGGGATTGTTAGATAAAATTGTCTTAAAATGCCCACTAATAAATGAAGTGTCCTTCATTGTAACTAATTATGATGACTTTGGTACTGGCCTATGTTAAATATAAAGAGGATAGCGATGCCTATGGAAAAAGTTACAGTAAAGAGAAAGTGAATATTATATGCATTTTCTTAATTGATAACTTAAAAATAAGTATAAATGTTTTTAATCACCAATATACTAATGTGGGAAAGTATAGATTCTTCTAAAATAACAGTCTACATTTCAGAAAAGTTTTCCATGAATATATACATATAAATATATTTATACATATATATTTGCATACATATATATTTCATGTTTCATATCATGAACTTGGAGAGAATGCTGAAATGATTTGCATCATAATGTCATCCTTAATAAAGTCATAATAGCATTTATCTCAGAGAATTACATTGAATTTATCTTTAGATTGAATATCTTTTCTTGTCTGTTTATAAATGATGCTAAAATAGCACTTCGATTTAGTCACTGCAATAAAACACCTGTCAATTCAAAACATGATTACAATTGTTATAATAGCTTTTAGTTATTAAAAATCAATTACTTTCATTTTCATGTTTTAGTAAAATATAACGTCATTCAGAACCTAAAGCATAGAGGTTTTAGGCTTTTTCATGTTTTACAATTGCCCTGAGTTTGAAACTACATGTTACCCTTGAACCAATATTAGCCCCTAGCACAATTGGATGTGGTCCAACTCACCAGAAGTCCTAATAAAGATATATATTATTCAAGATATTTATGATTTATATATATTTGATATTAATATGTATATATGTATACATATATATTTCTAGAGGTGAGTTAACTAATTACTTTAAATTTTCACATTGTATTTGAAAAGCAATGTATTGAAAATAGTTTCTTTTCTAGCTATCTAGTTTATGCCCAGTTTTATTTTATGTGTGTTTTTGTTTTTGGGACCATACCTGGCAATGCTCACGAATTACTCCTGCCTCTGTATTTAGAAATCACACCTAGTAATATTCGAAGGACCCTTTATATGCCAGAGATAAAACCTGGGTTGGCCATGTACAAGGCAAGTGCTTTACCTACAGTATTATGACTTGCTTCCTTTTTGTTATTTGTATTTTTAAACAATGGAATTTTAAAGAGGGAATTTATAATCTTATCTCTTGTTCTACCTACATTACATAAGAACAGTATAGAAAGTTTATCTCAATATAATATTTTTTAATCCAATATTCCAGTTTTTGTTACTATTTTACTCATTTAAAGAAAACCATGATTATTATGAATTATTTTTCTTCTGTAATTTTAATTTGTGATATTTCACTTTTTACTGCTATTCAATTACTTCTATTTAATTATATCCTGTATTTTGAACTCATTTTCATATTCTCTTCTTAAGAGCCCAGATTTTATATGTTTATAGTACTCCTGTTTTTCAGAAGGGCAAGTGCATAATTAATAATTTCTTAAAAAATAGTTTTGGAATGCACAGGTAAAATCTTTGTGAAGATTGAGAAATCTCATTTTAAACCTTCGTAATACCTTGTAGCCAATAAAAAATAAATAAGTCCATGAGTGGTTTACAAAAGCATTCAGATTTATTCATCTAGAATCAATATGTGTCTATAGCTTTTATTTCTAAATTCTTATAAACAAACGTACCCTATATTATTAATATTGAAGAAAATGTATCTAATTATTAATATGTATATAACAATTTATATTCATATATGTTATACATATATGTATATTCGTATATGTTATATGTATATAACAATTTAAGTGATTTAAAATATTTTGAGGGGCTGGAGCAATTGTGTCATAGATAGGGTGTTTGCCTTGCACTTGGCAGATAAGTTGCTTGATTCTGAACATTTCATCAGGAGTAAATCCTGAGTGCAGAGTTAGGAGCAAGTCCTGAGCAAGGTATGGCAAACACACATACACACACACCCCAAAGTAAAATAAAACAACTGGGCCTTCTTGTAAAAGTTTGGGTATCCTGCTAAGCTGTGAGAGAGCCCAAGATCCCAGCACTCTAATCTCCATTTACTGCAATTTTTCTTTCTTTCCCAGATTAAAAAAAACATACAGACAATATGAAATATTTAAAGTGAGTATTATTTTTAAAAAAAGTATAGGTGTCAAGAGAAAAGGAGAAGGAAGCTGGCAACTATCGAGAGTAAACTGTTTATTTCAGGGAACTAGAAAATAGCCAAAGCTATTGAAAATGTGGAGGTGGGTATTCAAGGGGTAATGCCATTATTACCCTTCTTTTTTTACCCTTTTTGGTGTCCCTTTACATTGAGCTTCCTCCTTTCCTCTTCTTCCTCATGTTCCTCAAAATAGAGAGGCAAAATCTGGAGACTTGAATTCCTGCTCTGATCAGACTACTTTCTTTTATTTGTTTGTTTATTTTGTTGCTTTGGAGCTATACTTGATGGTGCTTAGGGGTTACTACTTGCTGTGCATTCAGGAATCATTCCTGGTCAGCACAGGGTACCATATCAGATGTGGTATATTGAACTCAGATTAGTCAATCAATTGAGTGCAAGGCAAGCACCCTACCTGCTGTACTATTGCTCTGGCCCCAGTCTGGCAACTTCCTTGGGTCATCATGGTTACTAGATTCTCTCATGGTGTTAGTGAGCTCAGTTATGATGTACTCAAGTATTGCAACTATGTAATAAGATAAATTTTGCTTATGATCACCTAGAGGACTAACTTTTATGACCACATCACTCCGAGTTTTAATGAAAGTGAAAGATTTTGAATGTGGACATAAAATCAGGTGACTTTATTTGCTCAAGATGAATTCTATTTGGGATCATTTGGTTTACACACCAGGGTGGTGTGTAACCCTTATATTAGTCACTCATAGCTTAATGTGCCATTTGTCACCTACCTGACACTTGTTTTAGCCTAGAAGTTTGACAAAATAACAGAGGAAGACTTCTTATTAATTGTAATATGACTGTGCTTTGTCTGTTTACCAGCATTCATTCTTCATATTACATAGACCCATATTAACTTCTAGAGACCACAAAAAGTGGTTATAACCTTTTCTTTTTTTCCTTTTTGGGTGTTAAAGAGATTAACTCTGTGTGAAATGTGTCAGGGGCTTGAATCATCTGCTGAGTTTTTATTTGAATTCAGTTGCAAAATATTCTGGAATTCTGCCAATACATCTTTTTTAATTGGGTGGGAGTGAGTGGTGAATTCATTGAAATTGGTGGGCCCATTTAAAATTCATGAGGTGTTTAAGTTATAAAATTTGAAATTAGTGAGTTATCAATTAGCATGCTTTTGGAAATAAAAATAACACAAATATGGAGGTTTTATTATTTCAGGACTTCAAATAAGTTTATACCTGATCAGAATTTCAATCAGAGCCATCAGATGAATAGACTTTGTTTATGTAGTGCTAGGGTCATTAAAGCTAACGGTTAGCTAATGTTCTGGTGGTTTAAACATTGTTGACACTGGCTTATGGGAGTGTGCATCAGAGTAGCCAGGCATTGATGAGAGAGCACTCTTTGAGTTCAATTTTCATACCTTCTTCAACTGTTGTTTCAGATTATTCATTTACTTTCTGCACAGGAAGTGGTGAATATTAGCACTTCGTGGCAGGGAAAAATCCCATATCAATTAATGGTTGTGTAGCCTTTGAACTTAATTTTGCATATTTATACACACATATATATACATGTATACATATATGTTTGTTCTAAGTAGAGAAAATAAATCCTGGTCCATGGTGAGAGAGACTATTTGAGGAGAACCATGGCTGTGTGATACTATAGTTACTCTGTATATCAATCCCATGAACTTTAAAAGTCTTATCAGTATCTTACCTAAAATGTAATGAAATATATGCCACCTCTTAGCTCATTTAGAGGACACAGTTGTATATTTTATATATAGTTACATCTCCTGCAAGCACTTGTGGCTATTCCCACCACAGCAGAGATTGACAGAGTTTTTCTTATTGGAGAGAAGCTTTGATGTAAGTCTAAAAATTCCCTATGGAAATCATTATTTTGATTGGAACTTCTCCTCCATGCAAAGTAATCTTTTCATTATTTCTTCATTAACTGACAAAACATAGTCAGGACAGGCTCATGGCTGTGACCCAGTTGTAAGACTGTTCTTGTATATTTGGGGTCGCCTGAAAGTTTGAGCCTTGCCTTGACTTCTGTTCCCATGTGGTCCTCATGCAAGGCCTTATTCACCAATAGGTCCCCAGTATGGCACCCCCAGAAAGTTATCCCTGCTATAAACCTCAGAAAATAACTCCTAAGAACAAGCCCAAGTGTGCGTGACCCATGAGTGAGAGTGAGTGACAAAATGCCTTAAGACAAATATTAGTTCATACTTTCATGTACTTTGAGCCTAGAAAATTAACTCATTTTTCTTTGGTCAGTGAAGCATTTCTAAGATATTTTATACTGATGTAATGATTTTGGAGGGTCATTTATTTAAATGACTTGAATACTATAGAAATATAAATGCACAAATAAATGTCAATATCATTGCCTTAAAACTACATCAGCTTCCAGAAGTAAAAAATATATCGTTGTAATCAGTTACTCCATCATGCTTCCAAATACAAAACACCCTTTATTGGATATTTACTAAACTTTGGGCTTGATGAAAGTTGGCTTTATTCTCCATTATCTTCTGCCCAAATGGAAAGGATTAGTTTTTTGTTTCTGTTTTTATCTCATAATAGATCAGGCTAATAAACAAGACCAAATAATTTCTCAGCAGCAGTCCTAGTTTAAGAGCACTTTCCCTGGTCCTTGCAGCATTGTATCTTGGAGTCTACCCCCCTTTCCCGCCCCCCAACTTTTAGGCAGAAATTTGCTAGTTCAGAGTAGAAGTTTTGAGATCTTTTTTTTGGGGGGGGGCACACCCGGTGACGCTCAGGGGTTACTCCTGACTATTCGCTCAGAAGTCGCTCCTGGCAGGCACGAGGGACCATATGGGGAACCAGGGGATCGAACCGCGGTCCCTTCTAGGTTAGCGCAGGCACCTTATCTCCAGCGCCACCGTCCGGCCCCCCAGAAGTTTTGAGATCAAACTCTCAATTACCTCTTCTTCCCTCACACAAAGGAACTGACTAACCCACACCAACTAGCAAAATGAGGACTGTTTCTCTTAATATCGGTGCAAGGCCTGTTTGGTGTAGATATAACTCATCCTCATGTCATCTAGCTCAGACCAAGGCTAACTAAAATCTCAGCCTTTCTCAATTTCCTCTTGGCTCAATTTTTATCACTCAGTTTTCTTAGAAGCTCCTTCAGTAGATCATGGATTCCCATTTTCTCTGTTCTTAGGTTACTTCACCCAAAGAAGAAACTAGAATGTAAAAAAGTGAAAGTCTGCATCTGTTGTGCAGAGAGAGGCTCTCATGTTTTTTACTGTTTCAGTTTCATTTAAACTTAAGTTTTTGACCTCACTCAGAGCTTACTCTCAACACTGAACTCAAGAGGATCACTCCTGACAATGCTCAGGGGACCATATGTAGAAAGCAGATAAAGCCGCATACAATGCAAGTGCCTCCACATTTGTGCTGTCTCTCTAGCCTTTATCGGCGCTGAGAAAATTAAAAGTTATTGTTGGGTACACAGGCCAGGGGCAGTATTGTATGTTTGATAGTAGATTGGAATGCTTAAATTTGTATCTGACCTAATTAAATCCAAGTACTTTAATACCACAGGTCTCAGTTTCCTCAATGGTAAAGTGAGATAAAAGTAGTTGCTATAATGTTTCTATCTATTCATTTATATTAGAAAAGTGATTGAGATAGAGTTCTTAGACTTGTCTCTAGAAGGAAGCAACTACTATGTGTTTCTCAATATTAGGGTTAGGGTTAGGTAGCATTTAAAATAAATTGCTTTTGATCACACGGATAATAGGTGACACAGGCTTTGCCCAAGCAATGGTCTTATTCTTTATCTAAGATTGCTTTTTCCTTTCAGCACTATATTTAGGAACAGAAAAATATATAAATGAGTTTCTTTCTGTCTTGATTGTTCAAGTTTCTGGTTTCAGCGTCATTCATTCCCTAAGGAAGGAGGTTAATTCTCTTCAGACTGTAGCCAAACTCCTCTTACTCAACCTCCATTGGAGGAGGTTGGATGAATTTAGGATGCTCAAGTTTCAGAATATCTTACACAGACTCTTCTTGGGACAAGATAAAATTCCTCCCTACATAATTTTTGATTATTATTCTTAGAGTCCACACCCTAAATTTATAAACTTCATGGGTTACAAAGCATACCTACTGGTAAATTCCATAAGAGAAAAATCTCTTGGAACTGTGTATTGTTCTGTGGTGCTTAACATTGAGAACAAAAGGCACACAGGCTAACAAATCAATGTTAGTCAGATCATTGAAAATGACTCGTACACACAGAAATAATGAAACTTCCATGGTGGGTCTTAGGGGAATGAAGTGGAAGCGTATTAGAAGCAGAAGAGAAGGGATGCCTTCTCTTTGGCCCTTCACCTGTACCCAGAGAGGTGGCAAGACATACAGAAGTTCTCATCCATGTGACCAGACTTCAAAGTAAAACAAAGGGATAAAGAATCTTGAGGAAGTTTTAGGACTATGTTGGCAGTCATGGAAGCTGTGGAAGATGACATAGCAGTCATGCTTAATCAATAGGACAATGAGGGCACCGAGTCACTCAGAACAAAGGGGGATAGGATGAATGTTATGAAGCTCTGAAAATATTAGTAGACAAGTCAGGTGACATCATATTCGTGAAACATAGAAAGTTTTAGACATGTGTTTGCATGCATGAATGTGTGTGAATGAATGTGTGTGTTTATGTGTGTGTGAATAGGTGTGTAGGAATATGTTTACTATATATGTATAAATGCGCAAGCACACATGCTACTAATGGGAAGCAAAGAAAGGAATAAGAGAAGCTTAAGTCTGATGGGGACAAATAGCACCTTTGCTCTAAGGAGAGGCTGCTTGTAAACACAGGAAGGAGAGTTGAACTAGGGAAATGTTCACACAGCACTTCTATGTTTCAAGTCTATGTTGCTTCATTGTTCATAGAATAAAAAGCTGATCTTGAGAGTTCTGATGAAGAGTCAACTTTCAGCCACCCCTGAAGTATTCATGAGCCTCAGGGATTACACACCATGATGCTCAATATCCCTGAAGTGCCAGGGATCAAATCAGGGTATACTGCATACCATAAACACTGTCCAAGCACTCTGAGACTTATTTACTATTATCTTCATTGTTTTTATGCATTTATTTTATTATTTTGTGAACATATCTTTTTCTCTTCTCTTTAACAGTCACAGAATCTTGTGAATTATGACATATGCCATACAGGAATACATGAATGATATTAGAATTGACATATGAAGAAATGAAAAGGAAAGATGCTCATTAGAGTACATACCATTATTTACCTTCTTTACCTATGTCTTTTATTGGTAGATATATCTACACTTACTATTGTGCTTTATTCCAGGTACTTAACTTTTTTCCTTTAAAGAATCAGAAAACATTTTATAAAGGTAAAGAATAGCATTTTGGCATATTCCAAGAAATTAGGGAATGAGGAGAGAAGCTTTAGATTTAGTTATATACTTGATCGTTTTATTCCATCCATAAGTACGTCATTTATATATGCTGAACAAAGCAGATACACATACACACGTTAAAAGTACTCCACATAGGAAAACTAGTGTCATTGACCCGTCTAAAGGGCATATGAATGGATCAGAATGGGGTGTTCTCAATGAGCTGTTTTAGTCCCTCTTGTGGCTCCAGAAGGAAATAGTCTGTGTTCAGTGTAACTAGAAAAGGCTGATTAGTTTACACTACTAGAATATTTATATCCTGCATAATGTAAGACAATGGAGTAGCTTCTCAAAAAGTAGGCAAAAGCTAGAGTGATTAAATTCCCTCTACATCCTTGTTTTGCTGTTCATATGTTAGCTATAACTTTGTAAATGTGATATAAACTGAGTAGGGAATTTCTTCGGTATTATCTGTTCTGAGATCCTTTTGTATTTTTGATGAGCCAATTATCCAAAGGATTTAAGCTATATTTATAATAGACATTCTATCTGTTGAGTGAAACATCACCCAAACTAATGTTCTTTTAATATTATGCTTGGGAGTATATTGTTGCCTTTGTGTAAATCTGACGTCCTAAAGAGGGAGTTGTACATCTGTTTTATTCCCTGTAATAAAGGTGATTTCTGGGAATTGTTTGCTGAATATCTCTACAACAAGATGTATATCATTTTTATAGATGATATGGGAGATGTCATTTATGAAGCTTAGGTGCATCATTTTCTTATTGGAAAATATAAACCTGTTAGAGTCACAGGAAAACAAACAACCTGCAGACATTTTTTTTTCCTAGAGATTTGGGTAGAAATGGTAGTACATTGTGAAATGGTCCCAAAACTTTATTTTTTAATAGAAAGACCTGACAGAATTACCACAGATAAAGCTTTAGATCTTTTAGACACAGCAACTCATACATCAAACCTCATTAAGAAACCAGCACTAAAAATCTTGCATTCTGATTAACAAATTATATTACTGAACTGTGTAGTTAACTCTCTAAGACAAACACACACACATATATGCACACATACACAAAGATGCAATCCACCACTTTCCTACATGTTCTATGGGGAACAATTTTCCAAATGAAATGCCAGGACAGATGAGTAAGTTTATAGGAGAATCCTCTTTAGAGTTAAACTAGTGCTGAAAAATATAACATTAGACATTATAGTCATTATTTTGAAGAAAATGCTACTATTTCATCTGGTTGCTCCATGCTATATGACACCATTAGTACCATTTAAGCAAATTTCACATGTTTGTAAAATTTAAATTTTACAAACCTAATGCTAACATCATAATTGTACTTAATACAGCAGACAACAGCTTCTAATCTGAAGGATTTATGTTAATACTCATGATCAAATGCCAGGAACATTTATCAACACTGTACATTGTACTATTATAATATAAAGCGTCCATAATACGTTGCTCATCTAAATAGATTTATTTAGTCATAAAAAACCTATACATGGGCCCATAGGATCAGATAGCTTTATGGTACAAGGAATACTCACTGTAGATATTGAAGTTGCTTTTAAAAGTGTTAAAACCATTACTATTGAAATAAATCATCATTGCACTCAAGTTTTATATTAGAAGAGGTAATGATAAAAAACTATCAATGATAAAATTAGGAATATTTTATTTTCCTGTCTAAATATATCAACAGAACCATAAAAAGAACTAGACTGTGATGATTGTGGCCTAAACAGTCATGCACATGTGCATCAAGAAGCATGCCTATATATGACTGACCATGTTTGTGCAAACATGCTTATGCCACACATGCATCCTTACACAGTGCCAGAATAAAGTTTAAGAAATGGCTTTCACAATTATTTGATTTACCTGAGAATGAAATTGCCTATGAGTACATAA
>PVKC010018686.1:0-19508 GCA_004027635.1 Crocidura indochinensis
GGGCTCTGCGGGCTCTCAGGCTTCCGTCACTATGGACGTTTGGGACTATGGTTAGATGTGTGTGCTCTCTCTCTCTAGCCTCTGTCCGGACAGAGCACTGATGGTTGGTGGTTTTGATCTGGCCAATGCTTCGGGCCAATAAATAAACTTACATAATCTTTATGTTTTGGGTCTCTGTTCATTTATCTGGTCACGCGGCGGAAATGGGGGCTCTCTCGGACCCGTTCAAATGAAGGGAATGAATATAAAATAGCTTTGTAAAATCATTTTTGAGGGGTCCGGGAGATAGCATGGAGGTAAGGCGTTGCCTTTCATGCAAAAGGTCATCGGTTCGAATCCTGGTGCCCCATATGGTCCCCCGTGCCTGCCAGGAGCAATTTCTGAGCATGGAGCCAGGAGTAACCCTTGAGCACTGCCGGGTGTGACCCAAAAACCAAAAAAAAATCATTTTTGAAATATTTTTATAATGGTTAAAATAAATATCAAATTCTAAAAGCTTTTCTATTTCAGGCTTTCTAAAGGAAAAAATAATTATTTCAATTAAAACCAAACCAGGTAGAGTTTAAGCAATCTCTATAATTATTAGAAAGACTATTTAAACCTTTTTCAATTTATCCCCTGAAGGCATACATTGGTAAGGTCCCTAAGGCATTGCTTTAGCCTAGAGTGCAAGTTACCCATTCAATGCACAGACCACCAAGTAAGCTTCCTGCAGAGTCTCATAGGGTGAGGGGAGAATGGAGTACTATATTTTATTCTTAAGCAAAACATTTAGAATAAACTTTCATGGGTTCCTATTGTTCCACTGCCTTGTGGATTCAGCAACACTATACAGAAGTTGAACCAGAGAGAAACATAAAGTTTGGGTCTTGTGAACTGTGAAGGAATAAGAAAAAGAAAATATATGCATAAGATCCTGGAAATGGGACATAGTTCATCTACCTGTTGTATAATTCTTCATTAGTATCTAAAGAGCTAATATTAGCATTTACAAGTGCAAACAGAAACAGCTTAAACAGAACTTTATTTTTACAAAAGACGTGTAAGACCTTTTAATCAGTTTGGACTGGTTTTTCCTCTTTTCACTCCAACTTGTACTATTATTTAGGATTTCCAAATATAAGAGTGCTTCTGACCAGTCTTAATTGCATCTTAATGGGTGATAAGCACAGGAGTGTGTGCAAACAGTCTCAACTTTTCTAGTCTTTGACTCTTCCTTGCCTCTGGCCTCTGTCAGAGAAGCATGCTAACTGCATCTCAGGGGAGCAATCACAAGGCTTGACTCAGCCCCTGGCTCTGACTATTGGGACTTCCTGAAGTCACAACCACTTTGGCATCCAGAACTGGGGCACCGTGTGTCTACCCTTCAGAAAATCCAGAGATTGCAAAGAAAGTGTGAAACGTGAGAGCTGATTAGGAATGCACCTTAAATGGTATCAAGGGAGCCAGTTAGCAATGCAAAATATGAGATAATATAAACATAACATTCTCTGCCAGGTGATCACTTCTGTGAACACCAAGCAAAGCCAAAATACAATAGAAAAACAAAAATTGGAGATTGGCAACAAATACATGATTTTCTCAAAGATAATTTTGCATAAGAGCTCCAATTCATTGAGAAAAATACATAATAAAGTGATATGGAATCATGTGCCAGAAGACTTTGGTGTGTCTATTTGTCATTCTGGAAGTTGCTTCATAATCATTTATAATGAGTATAACTACTCCCTTTATATGAATAGCATTTCTTGCTCCAATGTAATTGGCTGAAAATCTTAAGTTAGGATAGTTATTTGAACTCTAAGCTTCTAATCACTCCATTTTTCATGTTTAAGAAACCTAAATAATTTTAATTCCAAAGTTATTGTTATTTTTTTGTGCAACAAAATACTATTCTTAGCAGAGGCCCTCTCTTCACTGTTCTGGCATAGCTACTCTCCTGTCATCCTAGGATTTTAAGAGAGAAGAGGGGAAAAAAAACTCTTCATAGCCTTGGCCTAATTAACTAGAATGAACTAGATTTTATGATGAACAATTTATAGGCAGTTAATAACACTCATACACGGTAGCCAGGAGCTAGATAATTTATCACAAAAGGAATCTTAGTTTCACTCCCAATCCCCATTCTTTTGTATTGCAACCAATTGCAGTCACAATTGCCACTTTTACAAGTTTTGGTATGCTGAAAATGCTGCATTATCCAGTAATAACGAAACTATTTTAAACTAATAAATGCAGTAAAGACTGCCCATGTGCTTCAAATTCTTTGATAAACAATTTCTGCCCGTGTAATTCAAATTCTTTGCTGAACAATTCAATCTTCTATTTTGTTATCTCTAAATAAAAGGAAGGTTTCCAAAACTTCCTAAGGATCCTCCATACTGGTATGAATAATAAGGATATAGCAAATTGCTTATAAATCATCATAAGTCCTACATGTCTGTTATAAAGAGACAGGTATACTCCTAAAATATCAATAAAGTTATAATTTGTTATGAATCATAAATGTACTTCAAAATGATGAATAAAATACTAAATATCCAAATGACATTCATTTTGTTTGCTTATTTTGGGGACCATACTCAGTGATGCTTAGGGATTACTCCTGACTCTGTGCTCAGGAATCACTTCTGGCAGTGCTTGGGGACCTTATGGAATGCCAAGAACTTAACTCAGGTCAGCTGCATGCAAAGCAAGTACCTGACTTACCATACTCTGGCTCCTAAATACCATTCATGCCATTCATAAAGGGAAACTTTTTTTTCTTTTTTTTTTTAAATTTAAATTTTTATTGTGACTGAAGTTCATTACATAGAATTATTTACGGTACATAGAGACGATGAATGAAGGGCATTCCCACCACCAATGTCATCCTCTCTCCACTCCTGCTCCCAGCATGTCTCCCATATCTCCCTCCTTTGCTCTCCCGCTCTCCCCACACCCCCAGAATACTAGTGTAACTGGACTCCACTTAACAGCTTGTTCTAGGTCGGGTATCTATTTGGTGTTCCAGTCTGATCATTTTTTATTTACACTGCATGGTCATATGACTGGCCCTGGTGACATCCTTTTCTCCCCTCAATTTATGAGTCTGAATTCCTCAAGTTGTGCTATTCTGTTTGAGATAAAAAGGTTAAGAAAAGGAGAAGGGAAAATTTGGTATCAACTACTAAAAGCAAATGAGATTTAAAAATCACCGAATAATATCCACAAGAGTGGAAGAGAAAAAAAAAAGGTGGAAGAAAAAAAGAGAAGGAAAATATCAAAAACGGATAAAAATAAATAAAGGGAAAAATTTTTAAGTGATTCCTAGAAGATGATATAATTTCAACACTTAGGATTATTATGCTGTTTATTTTTTTAAAACAAGAAAAATAAAGCACCATTGTGTGAGCATACTGAGATGACTATTTATACTGCTTGAAGCATATTAACTGCATCTTGTTTATGCTTGTTTAACCTTCTTTGGAGGGAAGGACTCTCAAACAGTGCTCAGGGAATTAAAATGTTCCAGAGTAATTAATTGAACTAAAGAATTCAGTGATTAGACTGACAAGGTAACACTATCCACACTAGGGCCCCCAGGGTAACACCTCATGGGACTTCTATGGCTACAATGAGAAATGCTGGAGGAGGGAGCATGCAGTTCTGGGGATCAAACTCAGGTCCTTGAGCTTAATAGACATTTGCCACTAAATCATGAGCCATCTCCCTACTGTGACAGTTTTGTAGTCATAAAATCAACTAACACATTTCCCAGGAATTTCTTAGGCTACTGGTATCCATTCTCTATAGCTGTTTAGTATGCTAATTATTCCATAAACCAGATTGTAATAGTCTAATTAGTGCTCATGTCTTCTTATGATGATGAACTATAGGAGAGGAAAAACCATTGTGTTCCCTGTCCATAGTCAAACACAACCCTTGGAACATAACTTAGTTGTGAATGAATGGTGTTCTTGATCTCCAGTGCTGAATAATATTCTACTATGGATTTGCATGAAATGTAGTCAATATGCTAATAAAAGATCCTAGTTTCTGATCCAGCAAGAAACTTGGTCACAAAAATAAACAGAAGTTTTCTCATAATTTTATAGCATAATACTCAAATGTCACAACTTTCTACTTTTTTGCTTATAATCGGCATTTGAATCACCTTCCAGCATTGCTTTCCACTTAAACCTTCCACATAGGAAGGAATTGTTAAGTTTGTCTGACCTGAAACCAATGTGCTAAATCTTACAGTAATTTGGAGACATAAAGTGCTGTCTAGGCCTTGTTGGGCTGGTGCCATGGACCACTGCAAAGTTGTCCAGGCCCCAGAAATAACAGTTTTCTGGCCTCACAGACTATAGAATATGAGATTATGTATCTATGAATCCACTCAACAGACAATATTTCATGTAATTAGGAATTTATTTTTGTCTCCAGTCAACACAGTTTTTGTGTAGATGATCAAATTATATGCATAGTATCAATCTTAGTTTATCATCCCAAGTATCACTATACCTAATATACCTCTCATTCATTCAGTTTAACCTCACTTAAGTGTCAGTCCTGAAGAGGACCCTATTATACTATTTAGCAAGGTATTTTTCCAAGTAAGTGAGGAAATTGTCCCTTTACTTTCCAGATTCGCCCACCACCAAGAAGCTAAGGCTCCACAAGTTATCCCGGAAGTCAGGTCAGTGGCTGCCAAATCACCGAATGTGAAGGGAGCCTCCCCAGAACACTTGAAAATGCTGGTAGGAGAAAGCAGCCTGAAAACCTGCTGGTGTCCTGACACCTTCAATCTATTCCTGACAGGGAAGTTCAGAAATCCAGTGCAGAACATACTCCAAGCAATATCTACTGAGGCTGCAAACCTTGCACTGTCTCACTAGGCCTTGCCACTTAGGAGAGATGGCATCAAAAACTCATCCTCCCAAGTCAAAATAGGGCCTAAAAAATGTTAGCTTTTTTTGATTCCTAATGTCAACTAAAAATAACAGAGGTGGTTAGCTCAGACCTGCGATTCACCTTGGAGATTTTTCCTAATTGTGCATTTTCACAAAAGTGTCTCTTTTTCAAATGGAATTGGTCATTGACATGTGGATGTGCTCCTAATAGCAAAAATAAAAATATTCTCTGCCTGAAGCATGATAATAAAGTTGTCTCTTTCTATTTAACTGCCTCTGGACATTTAATCAATTGACATGACATCTGGAGCAGGTCAAAAGAAGCTACCTCAATTAATTTACAGTTACGATGGTCATTAACTCATTGATGGTACATTCTGATTACTTTTACCATTAGCAGTTTGGTGTTTTAAATGTTTTCAAACTATAAGCTGTCTTGGGAGTCAAAGACAGAAGACTACATACTTTTTAATACCCTGTTCTCAATTAGGAAAAAAAAAACAGCCCCAAGGAAAATTTTGGAGTGGACACTTTTTTCCTGCAGAAAATCAGGTGTCCTGTTTGGAGGAGGCTTTCTTATCACTTCATTACAAGAACCTGAGATTATTTTCCTATCAAGCCTTCATCCAAGTTGTGGGGTAAATGATATTCTGAAAGTAGATTTAATTCTAAGACAACAAACTGAGAAACATAGTAAAAATTCACAATGTCATAGCTCCTTTTTCCACCTCTAGAAAGATCTATAATTAGTGATTTCCAGTCAATCTGTAATGTCTTTCTCCTGTAATCTAGCAATCAAAGCTTTCTGCAACTGTTGGGCCCTTTAGTCTGACCATTCAAAAGTAAAAGAGATCAAAAAACAGATTGGCCTGACGCTTGTGATTTGGAGGATCTGAAAATTCTTTGAGAATCCCAGGAATTGCACCTTATTACATACATCTGGCTTCAATTGGGTTAAGACAGTCTTCTTAATACCTGCCTGATGACAGGAATCCCCATCCCCAACTGGACAATATTGGTCACACAGTATAGTGATGCAATCCTCAATCTCCAGTTACCCATCTCCCATTCTGAAAAACAAATGCTGCTGCTGACATTTCTCCACCATTTTCTGTACTCAGGATGTATGTCTGTACATCAACTGCACATACCCACTGTTCTCCCTCATGAATATTCATGACCTTTCCTGGAAAACTACTAAATATGTATAGATTGTTACATCACTTGAACTCTACTTAGCATAAAGCAGACTCCTAGTTCTTTCTTTGAAGCTTGTTTTACAGCCTGTGCTAGTTAGACATGCTTCCCAGCTTATGTGTTTTCTTGCCAATGAAGGCCCCTCTTTTCTATCCAGTTGTTTCTGTAGTTTGGGGATGATATTACCTACAGTATTGTCTCTCATATAGCTTAAAAATAAAAGCCTTGTCACAGTATTAAAAAGATGTGTGTTTCAGGGTACATGTGTGTCTGTGAGAGAGAGGGGGAAAAAGAGAAGCAAGAATGAAAGCAATCAGATACTTCCTAAGACATTAAATGGCAAAAAATAAGCAGTAATCTAGCTTTATCTACACATAAAACTAAATCCATACCCTTTCTCTTTCACTTCCCTCACTCTATCCTACCTCCACCACTCCTGAGGATGGCTCAGTTTCCCTGTGTTATCTTCTGAGCTGACCACAGGATGCTGATGCTCTTATCTAGATTGTGACAGTAACAGGCCAAGTACTTAACTGACAAGACAGGGCTAGGGCCAGACAATGGGAAGTAGATAACTGTTAAATGCTTAATTCCAAACATTTGGATGAAAATGTGGATCTGCATTGGTCATGATTTTTCTCTGTAACAAATACCACAAGGAAAGGCATTCCTTAGCACCATGGTGTGTGTACATGACAAGTGCCTGGGTTCATTTACTAATTATGTTTTGCATAAGCTGTGATTACTAGTCTACATTCTTCCTGATATTGTCTCCATCTTTTTTATGAATTTTTGGTCTTAAATAATGGATGCATTTCAAATATTTGAGAACATACCAGACAGTCAGTCTCCACCCCATTACCAAAAATATAGTAAATACTAGCTAACTTGGGGAATCTTTATCCCCTATTTCCTTTGCTCAAAACCTTAAAAAGAATTGTGTGTACATGTATTGCATATCAAATCTTCTTGTTGAACTTAAATATGCTCACCAAGTCATAGTTGCTTTCTTCTATGCAATTAGAAAGTTCATTAAAACAAAAACTAAAACTTGCATTACACAGTCAAGGGTATCTTTGAACAATTCACCTTCTCTGCAGAATGTGGGCCACTCATCTATACATCCAAATATTTTGACATAAGCCTTGTCAGATAGAAGACTCCATGCTACAGATAGACTTCTTTTGAAAATGTCATCCAGGGTAGAAATTGATTTTCTGCCTCAAAATGCAGCTGCTACTCTGAGAAACCTCCTATCTTATTAAAAAGTATTCCAGCTCCATCTTCATCTACATATAGACCACATGAATGATCTTACATCATTGTAGGAATACAAAATTCTCATGATTCATTTACTCGTTCTTTAATGGTATCCACATGAATGTTTTGGATGCTGGGACTACTGCAGTGATCAGAATGCTCGTTCTCACAGAACTATTTTTAACGTTCTCACATACTATATTAGAATCTATGTATATATAAAGTAAAAAATTAAAAGTACTATTTTGGATTAGGCAATAACATTAAACTTATCCAAGAACTGTTATATTTTAGAAAAAAATATATATAATTACTGGTATAAAATAACCTGATAGAAAGGACAAGGACTTGGAGACAGAAGCTCCGATTCTAATTTTTCAAAAAGTATTTATGCAAATTCCTACAGTCATCTATTTATCTCTTAGCATACGATTAGTAACCCATTGGGGACATTTCTCATCTCCATAAATGGGGTCACAATAGTTAAACTTGAGCTTTCCCATTATCATATTTATACATCTACAAATCCATATTTTAAATATGATAACACTAGATCAATGGTGTTAAACCCTGAAATCATAAACCTGATGGTACTGATTTAAAATGTTAAGTAAATAATTTGAGATAAATTAATTGTAAGGACTGAGAGGCACCATTCATAGATCACTAAAAATTAAAGAAAAGGAAGTGAGGGTCAGGTGAATCCATTGTCTCTGCATGTGCACTGCTTTATGGGAAACCATCTTATACAAGTGAGATAACTTATTCAATTTTTCATAGCAATTTTATTCCAGGTTATTTAGCATAAGATATCTGGGTCAGGGACAGATTTTTTTAAAAAAAAATCACAATATTATCATTAAGCAAGATTCAGATTGGAGGTGATATGTTTGCGGTGTTACCACATTTGTTACCACTTCTTTTTCTTCAAGTTATGCAACAGAAATCACACTCTCTTGCGGTTAAATACTGTCCCACTCTCTTCAAAAGAATTTAAATTTCACACCTCCACCCACACATAAAATTAGTAGTCCAAACCAGATGGAGGTTAGTGTCTTAGGTTAAAATGACTGTCTGACAAAAGGCTTTCTCTGCATGCCCAGATCTTGCTTTTACCTTTAGGCCAATTACTGCTTTATTTGATTTCTGACATTAAAATGCATTTAAGCTGTCCTACATCTTATATTCAACTAGGCAACTGTTCAGACCATGGCTATATCATGAGTAGTCCCCAGGAATATATTGGAAAATCATTTGAAAGAACCAAATGTGAGTTCTGGGGCTGGTGAGATGGTTCAAATCATTGAGTGCATGTGGAAACTCCAATTTTCTCTGTGACACGGCATAATCCCCTGAGCACTACTAGGAGTGACTTGAAAGCATAGTACTGGGAATAGCTCCTGAGAACTGCCAGCTGTGTCCCCAAAGCAAAAATAAAATAAAATAAAATAAAAGTGGTGAATTCTAAGATGAGTCAAAGATACTTTAATACATTGAAACATAACAAGCCAGCAGCCCTCCTCATGGTCACTGACTTATTTTCCATATTTCAATTTTTCACTTATTTTTCTTTTAAAATATTTGCATCATCCTGCCAATTTTTAAGATTTGACTCTATTATCTTTTACTCCTACCCATCTTTCAAGAAAGTTACTAGTTTTGAATATCTGAAACAAAGTACTTTTATAGCCATCACTAAAAGGCTTCTCTGTAACTAGTCTAGAATCTGGAATCCTTGGAAGATGGACAATTTGGCAGTCCTTGCCTAGGGCTCTAGGACTTGAACATGACCTTAATCATGAATTTAGAAGAGAGCTCTAGAAATAATCAGTAAGCATTTTTGTGACTAGTGATCAGTTTGGTTTTAGGGAAAGAAGATCTCAGAATATGAAGGCAAAACAACATTTTAAAATTCCTTTAGTTACTTGATTTTTTACAAAATGATTTTACAGAATTTACAACAGGTATAGTTACAATGTGTGTAAATCAACTGTACAATGACCAGTATGCATTAGGTACATTATACAATAGTTATTATTTTGATAGCTCGTTTATTTAAAAGAGGATTTTTACTATATTTTTTCCTCTGGAAATCAAGAAAATATATGCTATAAAAATGAAATGTTAAATTCAAATGTATCAAAAAGATCAACTAACCACAACAATTGAATCCAAATGAAATCTAGGTTTGCTTTAAAGAGTTGGATCCAAGTAAAATTTAAACTGTGACATTTGGACTTAGGGCTTTCTTCACTTTGGCTTCTTTTTATTCTAAATATACATTTTCTCCTACCTTTTGGTTGATCTTATAACCTATTAACACCTCTGTGTTATATAAAATATAAGGGAAGGAGCCCAGATTTGAAAACAGCATATGTGCATTCTGGTCATCTGAAGAAATTGAGCAAATACCTTGGTCACTACTTCATGTTTTAATCGGGCATATCATAAACAGACTTACCGCACAACGTTATTAAGAAAAGTTAGATGATGTGTAAACCTTACTGACTAATATCTTGGGGCTGAGGTTACTCAAGTAATTTAATAATCATAAAATTAATTGATGCTTAATCTATCATATTCAAGGAGCAAAGAACTATGGAGCAGAATTTAATACAAAATTAGAGATGAACACATCACGGAGAAATGCTGCATAGATTGGTGAGTAATCTCCCTGACCTACTAATGATACTCCTCAACAGAGTCCCAAGCCTCCTTTCAATAACTCACCTCTCAAAGATTTCTTGGTAACTAATTGAACTTAGTAAGAGTGCATGCTATACCAACATCAGCTAAACCACTTCCCTCTCCTTGAACATGATTTTTCTTTGAACATCTAACTACAAACCCACCCAGAATCTTCTCTCTTCCTACAAATCCTCCCAGTCATTGCCATACTTAGACATTGTATTTCCATGACATTTTCTTAATCCCCAAAGTATCCCTTTTCTAAGCCTTCAATATGACAGGTTGTCTTATCCTTCTTATAGAAAACTACCTTTTCCACTTCATATCAATTCCAACAATTCACATACAGGATGCTTCTACAACATGAGTTTTTAGTCTTAATTTGGAAATAAGAAAAGATACTCTCCTGCCCTCTCATGTATTTATTCCTGAAATAGTTCTCAGTGCTCAGATATGTCTTTGATGTGAAAGCCTGCATGACACAAGTATGTAAATAGCTGATTGAAGAGGCAGGTGATGCGGCTTTACTAAGAGAAGTACGGAGAACCAGGGGATGGATAAACACTCAAGATATTTTTGGGGGGTCACAACCGGCAGAGTTCAGGGGTACTCCTGGCTCTAAGCTCATAAATTGCCCCCTGGCAGGCATGTGGGACCATATGGGATGCCAGGATTCTAACCACCATCCTTCTGCATGCAAGGCAAACACTCTACCTCCATGCTATCTCTCCGGCCTCCTCAAAACATTTTTAATGCTTAGGAGAAGAATATTATCAGCCAATGATTTAGGAATCACAAAGTTGGCTTTGACTCAGACTTCCTTCTCAGGAGGTCTATAACAGAATCATCAAGTTCAACTGGAGAAGAGATATGAAACAAAGGAAAAAAGACAGATCCCATTAGCATACATCTTGAACCTGTTGTCTTTTGGGTTACATAACTCCAGACACTTTTTCAAGTGAGAAATATTTAGTCAGTTCTGGGCACAGGTATGTACATCTAACATTTGTTGACTATTAATCTTGATCATGGGACATTCTTCATGGGACATTTAATAAGTTACACAACCCTATATGTGGTCACAATTCACAGTTTAAGAAGTCAGGCTCTGTAAGAGAAAACATTGGACTGATTTATTGATTTCCCTAATGAAACTTCTTATTCAACACACAATGAATTAATTAATCACAATTAATATATTTATTTTACTTTGTTTAATCATAAAAAATAGCTAACTAACAGTTATTATCATTAACAATTTAATGCTGAAATATAGTAAATAACCTACTTCAGAAGCAAGAAACTAAAGACTAGAACAATTTTTTTCACAATCTTTTTGCGATTTCTCCTTTTGGATTCTAGATAAGGAAGGAAGGTTTTTCTGCAGCAGTTGGTGACAAATATATTTCTTATTAATGTGGAATATTTGCTGCATTAATAATTTTATGGCTTTTAATTATTGATGCAAACTTAATTGTGCCCCATGTCCCTTTTCTTGCAGCTCAATAAAAACTATATATTTCTTTAATTAGGCTTCCTTTGAAGACCAGAAGACAATGCAAGAGTAGTTTCTATTTAATTCACCTAACAACAGTCAAAAAATTAAACAATGGAATTAGCATCTTTCTCATATAAGGAAAAAGAAATCTGATTTCTCTGAAAGTGTGACTTTCCCTTGCAAAGTAAACCTATTCAGATATTAGAGATATATAATCATCTAAAAGCAAAAACTCAAAAAATTAGGGTCTCTTTCTTGATCTTTCTTGAAGAGATATCAATAATTTTAGTAAATATAGAAAGTGCAAATAGGGGGCCGGAGAGATAGCATGGAGGTAAGTAGTTTGCCTTTCATGCAGTAGGTCATTGGTTTAAATCCTGGCATCCTATATGGTCCCCTGAGCCTGCCAGGAGTGATTTCTGAGCGTGGAGCCAGGAGTAACCCCTGAACACTGCCAGGTGTGACCCAAAAACCAAAAGGAAAAAAAAAGTGGAAATAGAAGTTGCCAACCTGATGATCATATTATCATACCTATTTATATTTTCTGCTTTACTAAAATGTAATCTTAATCTTTCCTGCTTGATTCTAGCATATTATTGTGGTATTCTACTTATTATCACTGGGAGCAGTTATAACTATTTTATTCTGTGACAAAATGTTTCAAAACAACCCTAGAGTGGCTACATGAGAAGAAAGTAGTACTTGATGAGCATCTAGTCCAGATTATAGGCAATGCTTCCAATAATTTATTTCTTTACTTCCCAGGGGTCACAATTGCAAATACCATCAAAATACACAATGAAGGAAACAGATTGTGCTTGAGTAATAAAAACCCTCAGATTGAGAAATGGAGGGGGGGAAAGAAAATCTCCATCTTTCTTTTTACACTTTTGATAGGAGGGGAGAAGAACCCAGTACAGAAAAAGCATGTTAAAGAATTTTTAACATTCTGTATAAACAAACAAACAAAAAAACAGAGCAAATACAATGATGCATTGCAGCGCTCCTAGATCTCACTTAGTGCACTGGAAGTAATGGGTTTGTGTCAAAGTGGAAGATAAACATCATAGTTTATAGCCCATTGTTGTCATACTGATAGCCTTTACATTACCAAGAGCTGCTTGAAAGCTTCATTCTTATCTATATTTGTTTTCAGCTACAATGAAAAAATTACCATAAATTCATTAGCCTAAAATACTCCAAAAGTATCATATCCCCATTTTTTGGCACAGAGATTCCATTGGGAACTGGGCAGTTTTCATGTTTATGTCATCACCATGTTACAAAGAAGATTTTGACTGCATATAATCAACATCTAAACTCTGTTATCCTCTTCTAATCTAATGGGTTTGACCAGAGGCAGAGATAGAACAGCTGAAAAGCCCCTTATCTTGCACAGGACCAATCCAGGGTAGATCCCAGCACCACATAGAATATACCACCGGAATGGTCCCTAAACATAGAGATAGGAGTAAACCCTGAGTACCACTAAGTGTGCATCCTCCTAACCAAACTAAACGAAATGAAAATCACTGGTTGGTTATAGAATTCATTTTCTTATACTTGCATGACAATATCATACATCAGTTTAAACTATCAATTTTTTATTGTATACATGAACTACTCTCTCAGTTTCTAGAGATAAAACAACAAATAGCCTAAAGTCTTCTCAATAAACCCCCCTGGACATAGAAAGTTAATTCCTAGGATTAGCAGTAGTTTCTTTTTGTGCCTCATATCTCTCTGACCTCTTTTAAGAGCTCAACTGAGCAGGTTTGATTCACCAAGGATTAGCCCCCACTTCATTTAATTAAAATGAGGCAAATTTTAGCTGCAAGATTCCTTATGCTATATAATGTAATATATTCACCCAGAGACATCCCATCAAATTCACAAATTTTATTTTTGCACAAAAAGAAACAATGATACACCCTGGGAAATAGTGTCTTGGGTAGATCGTGGAAATTTTTCAGACTTTCCACTAAAGTTCATCACTCTAAAAATGAACAGCCAACTATGAAAAGCCTTCCATTCCCTTCATTTTCAAGAATGTTTTGACCTCTTAGCACTATCTTATCAATATCTGGTTGGTTCAATGTCATTTCTATTCAGTGCCTGTCACTATTTTTAAAGTTTCAGTATTGGAGCATCTTTTCTACCATTTGATTAGTATAATAAATAGTTGTCATATAAGAAGTTTGCACAAAATGCACTATGATATCAATAACAGGTATGATTTTTGTAACTGTACTGTAGGCTGGTCCTTGAAATCCCAAATTTATCATTAATACTCTTTATTCAGAAGGATTTACTCTCTGAATATACATAGACAACTCAAACTTTAATGCATTCCAGAAAATGACAGACTTCTTAGATTACTTTTTTTTGATACTTTATATAAGCACTATGGTTACAAAATTGTTCATTGTTGGATTTAAGTCATACAATGTATGCCATCTTTCACCAATACATTCTTCCCATCACTGATGTTTCCCATCCCAATTCCCTCCCACCCCTCACTTGCTCTGGGACAGGCAAATTGCACCCCCTCTCTTTCTTTCTCCCTCTTTTTATGTTCCTCTCCCCCTCTCTCACCTTTCTCTCTTCCTTTTTTGCTTCCTCTCTTTCTCTCATTTTGCTTTTAGATATTGTAGTTTACTTTACTTTTAACGGAGGGGTGCCTTGCCTGTTATTTTCAGTGTCAAGTGCTTATCCAACTATAGTTGCAACTATCATTAAAAGAATTAAACTTCCATTATTATTTCAAAGAAATATCTTTTACCAAGATGTAAAAATCTCCCACAAAATATAATCAGACTGGGTCCGGAACGAGCGATGGCACAAGCGGTAGGGCATTTGCCTTGCAAGAGCAACCTAGGATGAACGGTTCCATCCCCCGGTGTCCCATATGGTCCCCAAGTTTTTGGGTTTTTGTTTTTTTTTGGGGGGTGGGTTTTTTTTTTTTTGGTTTTTTTGGGTCACACCCCACAGTGCCCAGGAGTTACTCCTGGCTCTGCTAGGCTCAGAAATCACTCCTAGCAGGCTCGGGGGACCATATGGAATGCCTGGATTCAAACCACCGTCCTTCTGCATGCAAGGCAAATGCCTTACCTCCATGCTATCTTTCCAGTCCCATTGCCCCAAGTTTTAAAAATTAGTATTTTTTTTCTGTTTGACTTGTTTACTTCTTTGCCTACAAAAAACATTCATATCATTTTAAAGGCAAACAAGAAAATTATTTATATTTAGGGGGAAATAGATCTATAAGAATTTAGTTTTTAAATAAACCTATAAACCAAATCAATGATTTCCCAGGTATTTTGAGAAAGCAAACAATAGTAAATCAGTTCCTGATGTCCAATCTCTCACTTTAATCTCAAAAACAATGTGTTTGGACCTTTAATGACAATTGTATAATTTAAAATTTTATGAATCTGACACTGGTATTCATGACTTAGTGAGGACTATTGCACTATCCTTCTCTTTAAAGGTAGCATTCGAAACAATCATCTCACTTCATGCACGGAAGAGAATTCTCCGAACTAATCTTCTTAAACAAACCTTCAATCAGAAAAACAAAATGCTTTTTGTTTTAAAGAAAGCATGCCTGAATATCCATTTTTTATTGAATCATTATTTCAAATATGCTGTGTGAGACCATAGAGATAGTATAGGGGTTAAGGTGAATGCCTATGCACAGCAAACCCTAGTTCAACCCCTTTCTGTTCCACATATGGTCTCCCAAGAACCACCATGTGTGATCTCTGAACAAGTAAGCCCTACTCACAATTGGGTACGACATCTAAAAAACAAATAATAAAAGGTCAATGAAATCTGTTGTGTCAACTAAATATGTATAAGTGGATTGACTTTTACTTTTTATAGTACATTTATTTACCAGGGCAACTGAAATGCCTCACCCCACTTAATTTTCAGCACAGAATGTTAAAGTATTTATAGAAAAAGTTTCTACAGATATTTTGATTTAGAAAGGTTATCAAAGTTACACAAATATCATTCTAACATTGGAATTTAATTAATAAACAATTGTTTGAGGGGAAGTTCTTTCTATTGTGCCAAGCATTTATAATTTTTAGTTTGCAATTGTCTATCATGGTCAATTGACAAAAATAGTCATTTTAAAAGCGTGACAAAAGGCATTTTAGTAATAAAAATATTCAATTTAAAAGCACTGTGTCATTTTGGTTTACTTTATTTAACAAAAAAAGCAAAGTTAATGTTAGCTTTACCTCTTCACTCCTGTTTAGTGAATAGAGAAACTTCTGCATGGTATAATTTGAGAAGCACAGAGAACCTTCAACTGGCCTTGCCTTGATCTTGGTGACTAAGACTTCAGAACTTTAGTTTAAAAGCATTGGCAACCACCATTTAAAAGAAGAAGTTTTCTGGCAGGGGTAATACGTAAAGTCATTATCATGTAAGATTAGATCTGAAAGATAAATTGTGGCTTTCTAATGAGTCCCTAGTAGAATAGGAGGCAGAGCAGTTGCATTTGAAGAGGGGAAAAGAATAGTCATCTACTAAAACAATCCGGACATTATAATCATTCATGAATATCTGTTGAGTTGAATCAACTTGATTTAGAAGAGCCATCCTTATCTCTGAGATACTGTCAAAGAATGATACTCTGTACCTGAGTCTTAAAGGAAAATATGAGTGGAGAGAGAGAGAAAGAGAGAGAGAGAGAGAGAGAGAGAGAGAGAGAGAGAGAGAGACAGAGACAGAGACAGAGACAGAGACAGAGACGTTATTTTAATCCCAAGAAACAAATTTGCTTCCCTAATATCAGCTGGACCAAAATAGTTGGTCCTCCAAGTGCTGAACACAGAACAGAAGCATTGACCACAGTCCTCATATGGAACAATATACTGATGATAAAATAAATACAGAGCTATTGAGGTTGGAAGAATGATACAGTGCGTAGGTTACTTGCCATACATGCAAATGACCTGGTTCAATCCCTGGCATCTAATATGGTCCTCAAAGTCCTGCCATGCATAATTCCTTTCTGCAGAGACAAGAATGATCCCTAATTGTCAATGGGTAGGGTCCCCAAAACAAATAAAAAATATGCACATATCTATCAGCTATTGGTTACCAACTAGAAAATTCACCACCAAATAAAAAATTAAGGCAATTATACATTTTTTAGATTTATAATATTACTTTCAAACTAGTTTGGATCTTGAATTCAAGTCTAAAATCATGTTTTTATAAGATAATGTAGGTTTAAATTTACTCTGAATCCATATTATCCAACAAAATGTATATTCAAAAGCTAATTTTACACTGATGATCATTATTTAATGTGTCCATTCTACCAAGGAATTAGAAAAATTCTTATTTTTCTTTGTATATGTTTTGCCTGTAACAAAGTTTATAATTTCATCTCTTAGTGCCATTTTTACTTCTTATGAAAACAGGAAGGTTGTTTGCACTTTGTAATAAGGACAAGGGATTTTTAATATGGAAAACAGCAATTGTTTCTGTATTTCCTCCATAGTCTCCAGAGGTAGGATTACACAACTGTTTTTAATCAGAGAACATATCACAGATACTCAGAATATGAATACTAAAATATAATGCCCTGCCTATTGGTATCCAGGATATGCAGAGTTCAAAGGGAAGATCCATTAGAAAAAGCTTCCTTAAAAAGTAAGTGCCCTTGATTCAATGTCACTATGCACCTAAAATACTACTGTGAATGAACTGTAATCCACTTTGGTCAAAATAAAAATTATTAATAAAAAAGTAGGCGACTTCTGATATAATATATTAAAATATGCTTACTCACCATTTGAGTAACTGACCATATTTCCTTTATTCAAAAGGTTCAATTTTTCATAATTATGGTTTCTAAAACCAAGAAGTTCTGATATTATTTTTCTTTTCTTAAAACTAATTATTTAGCCAGTGATTCTTAAACAACCAGCAGTTCTTTAGATGAATGAAAATAATGTAACAAAACAAAAAAAAATTGTAAGAGAGTAAAACTTTTCTGAGAAGACTAATATTTGTATCATATATATACATATATATCCTAAGCAAATAAGATAAAATATAAAAGGAAAATCCTGTACTATCATAGTAATCATAGCTATTAGACACTAGATCTATGTTTAAAAGCATGAGGAATGCTTCTCTGAACTAAATTTAGAATCCTTGTGGGGGAAAAATTTACTCATTATAAGAATGTTGAGAGAGAGTGTGTGTGTGCTTGAAAAATAATTCAAAGTTCATTAGAAACCTAAGACCATATCTATAATATTAAAGTAATTGTTTTATGAGCAATAGTATTATGAGATTAAGTAGACTTAAATCTCAAAAGTCGAGAGACTTTTCATGAAAGATTTAATTTGAACTATTTTGACATACTAAGACAAGTTCCAAAATAGAGTGTTTTTTCAAGAACTTTAATCAATCAAGTAATTCTACCCTGTACTGTAATCAAGCATTTTCACAATACAAGGTGACCAAAAGATCATATAAAACATTTTATGGCAAGAAAAAGCAGGAAAAGAAAGGAAGGAAGGAAGGAAGGAAGGAAGGAAGGAAGGAAGGAAGGAAGGAAGGAAGGAAGGAAGGAAGGAAGGAAGGAAGGAAGGAAGGAAGGAAGAAGGGAAGCAGGGAAGGAGGGAAGGAAGGAGGGAGGGAGAGACTGAGGGAAGGAAAGAAGGAAGGGAGGAAAGAAGGAAGAGGAGGGAAGAAAGGAAAAAAAGAAAGGAAGGGGGAGGGGGAAGAAAGAAAAGGAAGGGAGGGAGAGTAGGAAGGAAGGAAGGAAGGAAAGGAAGAAATGGAAGGAAGAGGGAAGGAGGAAGGAAGGAATGGATGCAGGAAGGAAGAGAAGAAGGAATGAAGGAAAGAAGGAAGGAGGGAGAAAGTGAGGAGAGAGGGAAGAGAAAGGAAAGAAGAAAGAAAAAGGAAAGATGATAAAGATAAAGAGAAAAGGGAAAGGAAGTATATAGGAGGGAAAGAGAGAAAAGAAAGAAGAAAGAGAGCAAGATTTCTATTAAAGCTAAGGGGTAATGAATAGCATTTGAATGTGTTATTTTTCAATTTGCATGTAAACAGAGAAAATATCTAAAGTTGAAGAAATAAATTAGTCTTTTAGGCATCTTCCACCTGGGTGAGAAATTTGGCAGAAAGAAGATAAAGGTGCACTAAAAATTTTATATTGACCCATTCAGAGCTCAACAATTACAAATTCACAGTCAAATAATTCAAGAATTTCTCCAGAGAAAATCTTCTTATTCTGCATCTTCCGAAATACCTATGGAAAACTAGTTCATGCACTCTGATGGCAGGAATTTCTTTTGGTTTCCATATAGGTTACTCAGAGAATTATGAATGCCAGAAATGCAGTAAGATAAATCAATTTTACGGGGCTGGAGAGATATTATAGTGGAGAAGGCACTTATCTTGCACATATTCAATCCAGTTTTGATCCTAACTCTCAGAAGTGATATTTGAGAGCAGAGCCAGGAGTAAACCTTGGGCATTTATTTGTTGTAGTGTCTTTGCTTTAATTCCCTAGACTTGACTAAGGCTTTAAGATTTATCAGAATGATTTCCATGAAGGCTAGCAGTGGAGTTTACTAAAATTTATAGCTACATCAAATTCTTATATAATCATGGTTCTGATTCAGATAAAGAGGTAAGGGAGGAAACTGGTGTGAGGGAGAGTGGAAGGAGGAAGATGGTACTACCGAAGTAAACACAGAAGAGAAAAAAAGAGAATTGGAGTTTACTTTTTTTTTTTCTTTTTTGGGTACTCCTAGTGGTGCTCAGGGGTTACTCCTGGCTCTGTGCTCAAAAATTACTCCTGGCAGGCTCAGAGGATCATTTGGAATGTTGTGCATGTAGGCCATGTCTGCAGTGTGTAAGGCAAACACCCTACCTTCTGTGCTCTCTGACCGCTGTTGTTGTTGTTTTTTGTTTGTTTTTTG
>PVKC010018687.1:0-19501 GCA_004027635.1 Crocidura indochinensis
TACATATACACAATGGAATATTATGCAGCTGTCAGGAGAGATGAAGTCATGAAATTTTCATATACATGGATGTACATTGAATCTATTATGCTGAGTGAAATAAGTCAGAGGGAGAGAGATAGATGCAGAATAATCTCACTCATCTATGGGTTTTAAGGAAAATATAAGTCATTTTTGTAACATTCCTCAGTATGAGGGAACTGAAAAGCCTGTATAGAGTACAGGTGGGGGTGGGCTGGGAGGGAGGGAGTTTTGGGGCACTGGTGGCGGGAAAGTTGCATTAGTGAAGGGGGTGTTTATAAAAGAAGTTAAAGAAAAAAACAAAAAAAATGAAAAGAAAAAAAATAAGGCCTCCCAATTCTTATCACAGGCTATGTTCTTTACACTGACTGTATAGAAAGAGGAGGTACAGTAAATGCATCCCATATACACCTCAACCCAGACCCTTGCCGGGTCTGTATTGTGAATCTGGGGACAAAAAAAAAAGAAATTCATTTGAAACAAGGAACTTCCACAAATATCTAAAACATTCTTTGCAAAAAAGAACATGGAAGCCATCACTTTCCCATCTTTAAACTGTACTATAAAGTAGTGGCCATTAAAATATAATGAAATTGGAATTCAGATCAATAAAAATATGTGAATATTCTAAGACTGTTCTCATAATCTATTAATCTTTAACAAAGGGGAACAAGAAAATCCTCTTCAACAAGTAATGCTAGGAAAACATGCAAAAAAGTACATACAAAAAAGTGAACTCTGACTTCTCTTTAACACTATGTATGATGGTCAAATTAAAATGCATTAAAAGTATTGATATAAGGCCTGAAACCATTACATACATGGAGTAAAATGTAGCATAACATTCCTTGACATTTAAGCTAAAGGCATCTTAAAGAATGAAACATTACTAGTCAAGCACATGTAAGCAAAGATAAACAAATATCACTATATTAAACTGAGAAGCTTCTGCACCTCAAAGAAAACAATGACTAGGATAAAAACACTGCCCACAGAATGGGAGAAACAATTTATAAAATACCCATCAGATGTTATTATCTAAATCATTACTGTCTAAAATATACAAGGTACTGATAGAACTTAACAAAACATTCTAACACCATAAAAATAGGGACAAGATATAAAGAGAAATTTCCTCAAAGAAGAAATAGAGATGGCCCAAAAGCACATGGAAAATTGTTCCACTTCACTAATTATTAGGAAGAAGCAAATGAAAACAATAAGATGTCATCTCACACCACAGAGACAGGTACACATCACAAAGAACAAGAACAACCAATGCTGGCATGGATGTGAGGGACTCTCATTCACTGATGGTGAGAATGTAACCTGGTCCAGGCTTTTTGAAAAAAAAAAAAAAGTAGGGATATTCCTCAGAAAAAACCTAGAAATTAAATTTACATATAATCTAGTAATATCACTCCTAGGGATAAACCCTGGAACACAAATATTCTGCGCAGTAACGCCCTCTCCATACCTATGTTTTTTGCATCACTACTGACAATAGTGATAAGCAAACTTTAAAATGTGCCTGTTAATGAGGCAAGTAGTGGTTGGTAGGAAATCTGGAGCACATGTAGGGCACAGTTGACATTGATGGCTGCATTGATGTTAAAATACTATATAATCAACTATGAAAACTGATAATCAGTTATGGTTTACTTTGTAAATCATGGTTGGTTCTTTAATTTTTACTTAGCTATATACAATAGATAATTTAATACAACACATACTATAAGGAACTAGTCTTTAAGATTTTGTTACCTTTCAAGTCTTTCTTCAGTTTTCTGAGATCTTTTTGAAAATCTTCAAACTTCATCTGTGAGGCTTGAAATAGGTCCTGGGGTTCTGGCAGTGGAAAAACACACTGTTCTTTTCCAGCATCCTAATAAGCAAGGAACACATCAATTTTGAACAATTTTATAAGTAATACGAATAATTTAAAATAAACATCAGTCAGGATATCTCAATAATATATAATTTAAGTGACTATGCATAGATTTTCTTACCTCATCAAAATTTCGAAGATAATAAGAAACAATATATGACAGAAGGCTTCTGCTATTGTCCTAGGCAGAAAGTGAAAGTAAAAATATATTTTAAGTATTAAATATATAGTTACAGAAAATAATCTCCAAGTCTTTATTCTTTTGTTATATTTGTAAAGAGATAGAAATTCTATATTTCAATTGCGTTATTCATCATTTCTTATTTTTCAAATTAAAAAATATATTGTTTTGTATCACTGTTGTGGTCCAATAAATTCTGTCAGTAGGCTTGCTGAGAAGCCTTTCCTCAGTTTGAATAGCTGACCAAAACTTCTGATAGTGAGGGGGTATTCCACAATTTTATTTACAAACACTTATTTGGCCTAAATATGAATCTCCCTTCGGCTGTATTAAGTTTGTATATATTTGAGCATTTACTTTCAAACATAAGGATTTGTACAAACAAATTTAGCCTTGATTAAATTTCTCTTTACTGGGAAAACTCAGCACCAAAAAAGATTTATAAACAACTTTAATCCTCATAGTCTTTAAAAAAAATCTCTGTATATACAAGGCTTATACAGACTTATACAGGCTTATATTGACTACTGTGTCAATAAAGGAATGTTTGCTTTGGGACATCTCTAAGGGAGTATGATTGACTTACTAAATTTTACCTCAGAGTTAACATCCAAAGTTTGGCCTGGAAGTTTGGCATTGGGTTAAGAAAACTTTTACCAGGTATAGGTTTATGCCCCTTTTATATAAGTATGTATCTTTCATTGCCCCTTCAAAATCTCTCTTTTTTTTTTTTTTTGGTCAGACATTAGGAAGTTATTTATCTGTGATACAGCCCCTAAATCAAAAACCTGTTCCCTCAGGAAAAAAATTCGATGAGAAAACTTGGCTTCTTTCTAAATACTGTACTCTGCATGAGAATTACTTTGAGATGTTAAAATTTACCCTCTTGAAATAACTATACCAACAACTATCGTGACAGTCTTATTGAGTGAGAGAAGCAGAATGCCTGTCTCAAATATAGGCAGGCATTGGGAAGGAGGGAAGCGATTTTTGGTGGTAGAAAAGGTGCATTGATGGGGGGGGGTGTTCTGTTTATGACTACCTAACTACAATCATGCTTGTAATAATAGTGCTTAAAATTTTTGTATAAACAAATAAAAATAAGTGTTTAATTATTTAAAATAATTTACCCTCTTTTAATGCTCTGGGCTTTTATTTGAAATGTATGTATTGATAAGGTCAGCAAACCACCTAAAGGCATGTGAACTGTTTTGGAGATCAATTAGTGTATATTGACAAAGCTTCTGTTAACAAAAGAGATGTATTGTACTTTGCAAAGAAACATATGTGAACATTTTTTATACTATATAAAACTCCATGTGACTTGCAAAAATCCCATACATACCTACAATTTTTGGACAATAAACAGAACTCTGTTCTCCCACACAACTTCCTGTGGCTGCTCAGATTTTATAATTTGTCATTTTCTAGAGAGAATTCTAAGAAGTTCTCTAACATATTCAGACCAAGTTGGCCATAACAGTTTTGGGGTCACACCTAGCACTGTTGGTAATAAATTTATTATAATTTTCAACATAATAGGGAAGAGTATCTGTATTAATAATGTTATCTATTATACAAAATATACAGATATAATTATAAATTAATATTTTCAAAAGAAATAGAATTTACTAGCAAAATAACATAAGAACTTGCTTCATTTCACCTTCTATTTTGGGGGATTGGGTTTTTGAGTCACACCTAGGGACTCTCCGGGGTTATTCCTGGCTCTGCACTCAGAAATTGCTCCTGGAAGGCTAAGGAGACCATATGAGATGCTGGGGATCAAACCTGGGTCTGTTCCTGGTTGGCTGCATGCCAGGCAAATATCTTTTGGTTGTGCTATCACTCTGGTCCTCATTTCACTTTCTAACTTTCAAAAAATAAAATAATTACTGAAGACTAAATTAAATACTACTTTAATGACTACTGATAGACAAGCTTGAGTAAAAATTTGTGTAATATGGGCTCTATCCATTCAGGTGTACAGTGATGACAAACTGAAAAAGCCATTTTTTGAATAGACAAAGTAACAAATCTGAAGATTTTGAACGACTCTTTAGAAAATGGAAACAATTATAATTTATTATTTTGACTTCTTGACTTATTAATTTTATCTGATTTCTCATTAAAATTTTTAATAAAATCCAACTTAATATGTATGGAATAAGGTATGTCAACAATAGTCAATATGATTAGCAGCATATATTTTAGATTTATTTTACAAATTAAATTCCAAATTCACAATTATTAATAATCTAGATAAATAATTCTGTTATTACCCAAATTATCTGCTCATTTCTGGAGCAATTAAGAAGGACTTAAAAGCAAAATGTGTTCAGGCAAAAACTTTGGTTTTGCATCAATGTGATTTATCAAGCTTTGTTTGAAAGACTTGAAGGTATTCAAAATAAAATTTTAATGCATATAAAGAAATGTAATCAGGACAAAAATTATTTTTGCAGTAACTAAGAGGAACAAGTTTTACTTGATTATGTAAAAACAGGCTGATATTTCAATTAATTTCAAAGGAAGGTATTAGATATAAATGAGTAACATGTAACTATATTAAAATAAGAAAGCTATTGATAGGGAAAATAAACCTTTTTCTTTGTGTGTGTGGCCACATCTGGCCGGTTACTCAGGAATCCCTGGCAAACTCGGGGGGCCATAATGGGATGCCAAGGTTCAAACCTGGGTTATTGATCATGTGAAAAACAAAAGCCCGAACCATAACATTATTGCTCTGGCCTCTCAAAATACACCTTTTTGAGGAAAATTATTTATTATCTAAAAATACCAATATTAAATATCTTCATTTTATAAACCAGTTGCTCGCTTAAACTTGATTTTTTTTAAAAATTTTCTTCTTTTTGTAAATATTTCATTTAAACACCTTGTTTACAAACATGATTGTGGTTGGGATTCAGTCATGTAAAGAATACCCCCTTCATCAGTGCAACATTCCCATCACCAATGTCCCAAATCATGTTCATAGCTCCCTTTATCCTACTGATCTGAATAGAGATTACTCTCTCACAGAAACATAATTCTTTTATATTTTAAATTTATAACCATAGACCTTAAAATATGTTTGTTTTTCTAATCTATCTATTTTAAATTCTTAAAATATTAATTTCAAACAAACAACTATAAAAAAGACAAGAATGTATGCCTATAAAATGTTTAGATATTTCTATAAATACTGGCATTGAGGAATATATGACATATAGGAAACTTCATTCCATCAGCTTCTATTTACAAGCTAATATCATTATTTTTGTTTATAAAACATTAAAATACTTCTATGTATAACAAGTAAAATAAAATAATGTATGGGTTAATTAAGTTAGTGTACATTAGTAAAATTGCAAATAACTAATAGACATGGTAAGAATGAGTTAAATTTTTTTACTTTAAAATATTGTTTACTCAAATAGAGGATTTAAAATTATATAGTATAGACAGCATCACAAAATCATAAATATATTAGCACCCTTTTCATTTTTACCTAATCCAAAAGGTAACTTGATACCCATAGAACATAAATACTATCTACAACAGATTTACCAACATACTTACGGCTAAATAAATAGTTTGTGTAAAATTTTTCATTAGCTTCTATTTGTCAATATTCATTTATATGAAATACTTACACTGCTTTTGACATCTTTCAGCTTTGGAAGAATATCTAATCCAAAACCATCTGCTTGTCCTCTGGTCTTATTTCCACCATTCATATAGTTGCCAAAGGCAAGAACCAAACCAAGAACCTGCATAACTCCTGGGCCATTTTTTAATGTCTATTTGAAAAAGACAAATAACAATTTATTTTTCATGCAAAGTTTTGTTTGAATTAAGTCATAGGCAGAAAGTCTGATAAATTTGGGTCACATTCACATGTTTTCATTGTTTATTTATTAGTATTCCTCAAATTAACTTTTACATGTTACAATATCAATAAGCATTCAGATGGATTTTTGTAACCTGAGATGCCAGGCTGTATAATATAATTATAGGAAAATAAACAAAGGTCCTATATGAGTACAAATTAATGCCATTGATGTCATGTTTTTACACTTAATACTGAAGCAACAGAAGATATTGGCATAGATTGTAGAAAACCAAAACATAATTATGAATAGTAATTTTTTTGTGGTTTGTGGGTCACACCAGGCAGTGCTCAGGGGTTACTCCTGGCTCCATGCTCAGAAATTGCTCCTGGCAGGCACGGGGGACCATGGATTCGAATTGATGACCTTTTGCATGAAAGGCAAACGCCTTACCTCCATGCTATCTCCCGGGCCACATGAATAGTAATTTTTATTTATTTCCTTATATTTTTTAACTTACTCCTTTCTTGGGACTACATATTCTTTTTTTATTAATATCTTTATTTAAAAACCTTGATAACAAACATGATCATAGTTGGGTTTTCAGTCATGTAAAGAACACTCCCCTTCACCAGTGCAACATTCCCATCACCAGTGTCCCAATTCTCCCTCCTGCCCACCAAATCCCCACTTACATTTGAGACAGGTTTTCTACTTCCCTCATTCATTCCCATTGGTATGATAGTTCTCAATGCAGTTATTTCTCAATTTCTCTAACTGCACTCATCACTCTATGTGGTGAGTCTCATGTTCTGAGCTGGACCTTCTAGCCCTCCTCTCTTTTGTCTCTGGGAATTATTGTAAAAATGTTTTTTATTTTTCTTAAAACCCATAGATGAAAGGGACTATTCTATGTCTATCTCTCTCTGTCTAACTTATTTCACTCAATATAATAGATTCCTTGTACAACCATGTATAGGAAAATTTCATGACTTCATCTCTCCTAACGGCTGCATAATATTCCATGAAACTATGAATACCATAGTTTCCATCTGTTGAAGGGCATCTTGGTTGTTTCCAGAGTATGACTATTGTATGACTATATTCATAGCGCTGCAATGAATGTAAGTGTGAGGAAAGGATTTTTGTATTGGATTTTTGTGTTCCCTAGGAGTGGTATGACTGAATCGAATGGGAGCTCAACTTTCAGCTTTTGGAGAAAATTCCATATTGCTTTCCATCAAGGTTGAACTAGACAGCATTCTCACCAGCAGTGGATAAGAGTTTCTTTCTCTCCACATGCCCACCAGCACTGCTTAATCTCATTTTTTGTGATGTGTGCCAATCTCTGCGGTGTGAGATGGTACCACATAGCTCTTTTGATTTGCATCTCCCTGATGATTAGTGATGTGGAGTATTTTTCATGTGCCTTTTGGCCATTTGTATTTCTTCTTTGAGAATATATCTGTTCATTCCTTCTCCCCATTTTTTGATGGGATTAGATGTTTTTTGGAAAGTTCTGTCAGTGGCTTGAATACTTTGGATATTAGCCCCTTAACTGATGGGTATTGGGTGAATAGTTTTGTTCCACTCAGTTGGTAGCTCTTGTATGCTGGGCACTATTTTCTTTCAGGTACACAAGCTTCTCAGCTTAATGTATTCCCACCTGTTTATCTTTGCTACCACTTGTTTGGAGAGTGCTGTTTCCTCCTAAAAGATGTCTTTAGTCTCATTGACATGGAGTGATTTACCTATGTGTTGCTCTAAATACCTAATGGTATCAGGTCTGATATCAAGGTCTTTAATTAATTTGGATTTGATCTTCGTACATGGTGTTAGCTGGAGGTATGAGTTCACTTTTTTGCAAGAGGCTAACCAGTTGTGGCAACACCACTTGTTGAAGATGCTTTCCATGCTCCATTTAGAATATCTTTCCCCTTTATCAAAAATTAGGTGATTGTATGTCTAGGGAGCATTCTTTGAGTACTCAAACCTATACAACAGATCTGAGGGTCTGCCTTTATTCCTATACCATGCTGTTTTTGATAACTATTGTCTTGTAGTACAGTTTAAAATTGGGGAAAGTAATGACTCCCATATACCTTTTCCCAAGGACTGCTTTAGCTATTCGAGGGTGTTTGTTGTTCCTAATGAATATCAGAAGTGTTTGATCCACTTCTTGATAAAATGTCAAGGGTATATTTAGAGGGATTGCAATAAATCTGTACAATGCTTTGGGGAGTATTGCCATTTTAATTATTTTAAACCAGCCAATCCATGAACAGGGTATATGTTTCCATTTCCGTATGTCCTAACTTATTTCTTGTGCCAGGGTTTTATAGTTTCCTTTGTAAAGGTTCTTCACATATTTAGACAATTTGACTCCAGGATATTTGAGTTTGTTGGCACAATGTGGATAGAGTTGTTTTCTTAAAGTCCATTTCTTCCCTATCATTATTGATATATAAAAAGGCCATTGATTTTTGTGTGTTAATTTTGTAGCCTGCCACTTTATATATGAGTCTATTGTTTCTAGAAGCTTGTTAGTAGAGTCTTTAGGGTTTTCTAAGTAGAGTATCATGTTATCTGCAAACAGTGAGAGCTTGAATTCTTCTTTCCTTTCTGGATTCCTTGATATCTTTTTCTTGCCTAATCACTATAGCAAGTACTTCCAGTGCTATGTTGAATAGAAGTGATGGGAGAGGACAGCCTTTGATTATGTCAGAATTTAGAGGAAAGGCTTTTAGTTTTTCTCCATTGAGGATGATATTTGCCCTTGGTTTGTGGTAGATGGCCTTAACTATATTGAGAATGGTTCCTTTCATTCCCATCTTGCTTTGAGTTTTTTTTTGTTTGTTTTTGGGCCACACCCAGTGACGCCCAGGGATTACTCCTGGCTATGTGCTCAGAAGTCACTCCTGGCTTGGGGGACCATATGGGAAACCAGGGGATCTAACCGAGTTCTGTCCTAGGCTAGCGCAGGCAAGGCAGGCACCTTACCTCCAGTGCCACCACCCGGCCCCGAGAGTTTTTTTTTAATAAAGAATCGGTGTTGGACATTATCAATTGCTTTCTCTGCATCTATTGATATGACTATGTGATTTTTATTTTTCTTGTTGTTGATGTTGTGTATTATGTTGATAGATTTATGAATGCTAAACCATCTTTGCATTCTTGGGATGAAACCTTCTTGATCATAGTGGATGATCTTCTTGATGAAACATTGGGTCCTGTTTGCCAGGATTTTGTTGAGGATCCTTGCATCTGTGTTCATCAGAAATATTGGTCTGTAATTTTCTTTTTGGCACTGCCTCTGTCTGGTTTAGGTAACAAGGTGATGTTGGCTTTATTAAAGCTATTTGAAAGTGTTTCCATTTTTTTGATTTTACGAAAGAGTCTGGACAGAATTGATAGTAGTGCCTCTTGAAAGGTTTGAAAGAATTCATTCGTGAATACATCTGGGCTTGGGCTTTTGTTTTTGGGAAGACATTAGATTACCATTTTAACTTCCTCAATAGTATTTGGGGTGTTTAGATATGCTACATCCTCCTTATTCAAACTTCGAATATTATAAGATTCAAAGAATTTATTTCTTCCTGGTTCTCATTTTTAGTGGTTTAGATTTTCTCAAAGTAGTTTCTGATTACCCTTTGAATATCTGCAATATTTGAGGTGATCTCCCCCTTTTCATATTTGATATGAGTTACCAAGTTTCACTCTTTTTTTGTTAGTTTTGCCAATGGTCTATCATTTTTGTTTATTTTTTTCAAAGAACCAACTTCTGCTTTTGTTGATATTTCGAATTATTTTATGGGTTTCCACTTCACTGATTTGTGCTCTCAGATTTGTTATTTCCTTTTTCTCCATATTTTTGGTTCCTTTTGTTGATCATTTTCTAATTCTATGAGCTACATCATTAAGATATTAAGGTATGCCCTTCTTCCTTCCTGTGTGTTCTTGCAAACCTATAAATTTTTCTCTCAGGACCGCATTTGCTGTGCTCTATAGGTTCTGATAGTTGTGTCTTTATTGTCATATTATAACAATAATGTTTCCAGGAAAGTTTTGATTTACTCTTTTATTTTATCTTGGACCCACTCATTGTTCAGTTGTAGGCTGTTTTTTTTCAGGTGTTAAGTTTTTCTTCTGTGTCCCTTTGTAGTTCACTTCTAATTTCCATCCTCTTGATTTTATGGAGGTATGCTTTATGTGCCAGTATGCAGTCAATCCTGGAGAATGACCCATGTACATTGAAGAATAATGTGTATCCAGGTTTCAGGGGTGGAGTGTCCTATATATATCTACTAGACTCTTTCTTCCATTTCTCTTTTCAGGTCTAGTATTCTTGTTGGGTTTCAGTCTGGTTGACCTATGAAGTGTTAACAGGGATATGTTTAGACCTCCCAATATTATTGTTTTTTTGTTTATATTCTTTTTCAGATTTGTCAACAATTGTGTTAAATATTTTGCTGGCTTCTCATTGGATCATATATGTTTAGAAGTGTGATTTTCCCCCTATTTTACATATCCCAAGATTAGTATAAAATGTTTATCTTAGTCCCTTACAACTTTTCTGAGTAAAAAGTTTATGTCTTTGATATTGTATGGCTACTCTAGTTTTTTATGGGTGTTGTTCGCTTCAATGATTTTTCTCCAACCTTTGATTTTGAGTCTATGTTCTGACTATTCAGGTGTGTTTTTGAAGGCAGCAGAAGGTTGGATTCAGTTTTTTGATTCACTTAGCCACTCTCTGTGTCTTAACTGTTGCATTTAGTCCACTGACATTGAAAGAAATATTTGTCATGGGATTTAGTGCCATCTTTGTGTAGAAGTTTGGTGTGTCTGTAGGTAAGTCTTGCTTTAAAGTAGATATTTCACTTTTTCGTTTAAGGATGGTTTTGAGTGTAAACTTTCTAAGCTGTTGCTTATCTGTGAAGCTATGTATACTTCCTTCAAACCTGAAAGTGAGTTTTGCTGGGTACTGTATTCTAGGCTAAGTATTTACTTCATTGAGTTTTGTCACTATGTCTCATCACTGCCTTCTGTCCTTTGAGTGCTATTGTGACAAGTCTGCTGTAAATCTCAACGATCCTCCCTTGAATGCAATTTCCTTTTTTGTTATTACTGTTTTCAGTATTCTGTTTCTATCTGTGAGTTTTGTCATTGTGAGTAGGATTGTCTTAGGGTGTTTTTCCTGGTGTCTCTTTTAGTGGTATTCTTTGGGCATGCAGAATTTGGTTGCATGTATTCTTTAGCTCTGGTAGTTTTTAATAATGTTCTTGACCATTAATTCTTCCTGGAAATTTTCTTCCTGGGTCTCTGGGACTCCAATGATTCTTAAGTTGTTTCTGTTGAGTTTATCAAAGACTTCTGGTTTCATCTGTTCACATTCTTTGAGTAATTTTTCCATTGTCTGATCATTTGCTTTAAGGCTTTTTCCCAATCTCTTCCAGCTCACTAGTTCTATCCTCAATTGCTGTTACCCTATTGTCGAGACTTTCCCCTCAGTTTTCAATTTGTCTTCTGAGTTTTTCAGACCTGTCATTTGACCTGTTATTTCAGTTTGGAGTTTTCTGATTACTGTCTTCATATTTTCTGTTTCTTATTAGTGTTCTCTTCACCTCAATCTATGCTTTCTTTGAGTTCTGTGAACATCCTCATATTTCTTCTCTAACTCCATATCTGAGAGACTAACTAGGTGGTTAGCTGTTTTCGGGTCATCAGAGTTGTCATCTTTATTCTCTATGCCTGGTGTTGGTCTGTGTTGTTTCCCAATTGTCACGCTTGTATTGTGAGTTTTTCTACATGTTGTGCTGGTATTCATTGGCTAGGAGTGGCTGCACTCCTCTGGCTCCACTTTTTGTGGGTGGGTCAACTCACCTCCAAGGAAGGGGAGCCCTAGGAGGAGGAAGCCGCACAGATCAAGTCTTTGGCCAGAGCAGTCAGAGAAGAAAGTCCAGAAAGGTCTGCTGTGTTTCAGAGACACAGCAGAGTTCAGCTGACTCCACCCTTTTTGGATGGGTTGACTCACTTCCAATTAACATGAGCCCTCTGGGAGGGAAGCCACACAGGATCAAGTCTTAGGCCTGAACAGGCAGAGATGACAGTCCAGAGAGGTCTGCTGTGCTTCAGAGACACCGCACAATTCCAAATACTAAATTTTAAATTAGTCACATCCTTTCATTCTCCAAAATCTGATCAATTTATACTTGACTCTAATTTTTGAATTTGTCTCTCAAAAACACTTAACTACCACCAGAACAAATGATACTATTGATTTCTGACAAATTTCTTTAAGTATTAATATTGATCATTTGTGCCAAGCATTTATTCTTTAATTTTAAGTTGTTATATGTGAGACAGATAGCTATCACTAAATCATTTTATTGGAATCACTAACAATCTAACAATTTAAGAGAATAAATAAAATGCATTTAAATCACATTTACTTAGATGACTGTTCTATTAAAGGACTTCAGAAAGTGAAGAATTTTTCTGGACAGGCAGAAAAGACAAACTCTAAAAGCACATAGGTAATGAACTTATCTCTGACTATGGAACATATCCTTTATTTAAATATCAATTTCATTCACTTCTGTAAGAAAATAGCCTTCAAAATTTATGAATAGTAAATTAAAGAGTAAATTAAATTATTAGAAGTATTAATCAAGAGAATTAAGAGTCAATTAAAGAAAACTATTTTGAGCTATAAACATGTCTGAACACAATAAAATACAAAAACCAAGTTTTGCCTCTTTAAGGGCACAACCCACCTCACATAGTCTTTGTAGCAATTCTAGTTTGCGACGAATTGAGCAAACACTCTCTGAAAATGTGGACTGAAACAGGATACAAAAGACTCTCTCTGAAAAGTTGGGGATTAATGATAATTCATAAAGGAACCTAAGAGAATAAAGCCAAGATAAGAGCAAAATTATAATTCAAGTAAATAAAGCTTATCTTCATGTTATTCCTAATACTTTTTAATATTAATATTAACATATTTATTTAAATACCTTGATTACAAATAATGATTGTAGTTGGGTTTCAGTCATGTAAAGAACACCCCCTTCACCGGTGCAATATTCTCAGCACCAGTATCCAAATCTCCCTCCTCCCACCCCCACCCCCACCTGTACTCTAGACAGGCTCTCCACTTCCTTCATTCATTCACATTGTTATGTTAGTTCTCATTGTAGTTATTTCTAACTTTGTGTCATGAGCTGGACCTTCCAGCCCTCCTCTCTTTGTTTCTGAGGATTATTGCAAAAATGTCTTTTATTTTTCTTAAAACCCATAGATGAGTGGACTATTCTGTGTCAATCTCTCTCCCTCTGATTTCTTTCACTCAGCATAATAGATACCAAGTACATTCGTGTATTGCACTGAACCTGCCATGGTTTTTGCTACAGAACCTAAAGGTATTCTTACTGTTCAGGTTTGTCCAGAGATTTGGTGTGTTCCTTGTCTTTGGAGGACCGGCCATGCTTTTCAATTTTTTCCAGCTCATCTGACTGTGCTCTCTGTAAACATAAAGTTAAGTGCTTTTACCAAATGTAGTTCCTTAGATAATGAGAATTTTTAACAGTAGAAGTATATTTTCATAATTTCTGCAACCATTTGTAGTAAGCCTTGACTTATTTCACAAGACATTTTAGAGTTAATATGCTTAATGCAATTGGTTTTTAAATATTCCAAATAATATTATTAATTATTAGTGATCTGCAGAATATTTAATGAATTGCTTAATTAATTAATTAATTGTTTTTAAATGTAATTTTTATTTTAGTCATAGTTGTTTACACATCTTTCACATTATTATTTTAAGTACATATTAACATTGAATCAGGGGAAATCCCATCACCTAATTGTCCTCCCTCCACCTGCATTCCATCCACCAAATATATCCCCCATCCTCACTCCCCAGGTTGCTAGAATTAGTGGTCCCCTCTGTGTCTGGCTTACTACTTAGTGATTTTACAGCTGTTTGATCTTGGTACCTTCCATCATTTCCCTCTCTATTTGGGAGGCATGACTAGATAGTTGAAGTTATATGGTTTTGTTTGAAGAAGAGAAAAGCAATAAAATGGGGTAAAAATCAAATACGCTGAAAATGGGTGGAGTCCTTCTAGAGCAGGGGTCCTCAAACTTTTTAAACAGGGGGCCAATTCACTGTCCCTCAGGTCATTGGAGGCCGGACTATAGCAAAAACAAAAACTATGAAAAAATTCCTATGCACACTGCATATATCTTATTTTGAAGTGAAGAAACAAAATGGGAACAAGTACAGCATGTGGCCCGTGGGCCATAGTTTGAGGACCACTGTTCTAGAGGATCTCATCCTCGGTTTGAGAGACAAAAGGGAAAAGGAAAGTGAAACACCACAACAATACAAAAAGTACTATCTAATAAAATATTCAGTGAGCCCTTCAGCAATAAAAATAAGCACTACATAATAGTCATGGTCTTGAAGTAAAAAATATGACAAAGGGCAAAAGGAAGAAGAAAAAAGAAGAAAGAAAAATAGATAAATAATAAAAATAAAAAATGGAAACAACTTCAATATCCACACCAAAACAGAGAAATCAATAAAAATTAGATAAATACATAAAAAATATAATTTTGTTCTTTTTTTCCCCTCCTGCATAGGCACAGTAAATATTGGGGTCATAGAAAAGGAATTCCCTTGGCCTAAGAGATACAGGGTTTTTTCACCCCTGAAGTATACTGTTATGGGATTCACTATAGATTAATTTCCTGTTCATTTACAGTCCCCTCGGTGCTTTTGTGGTGATTGGAATACTTCTGCTCCGTCCTGGGTGATAAAATCAGACCTCTGTATCTAGAGATCTAGGTATCTGCACAGGTCAAGGAGTGGAACGTATGATGAAGTCTTTTTTGTGGTTCTAGAAGTTCTGTTCCCTCAGTGTCATTTTAATTCATCTTATGTAGTTGGTGGTCTTGGTCATTGCACTGATCCTAGGATGGAGCCTGGGATAGAGTATTTACTTATGTTTCCAGAAAACCCATTTAGTTGCAACTGTCTCAGTGAGACCTCTGGAATTAGAGATCATGGTTGTTGTACAGGTCGTAATCAAAAACTAGTCTAGGGCTTTTTTATTAGTCCCAGGATACATACTGTCTGGTCAAGGTTGTATCAGCCAGTCATCTGTAGATAACTATCTTGGCTTTTGCATGGGCCAATGGGTGGCATGTCTTCTGTTTTTGTCTTATTGTTAGCTGGTGAGGAAGGACAGCCTGCTCTTAGATAAAGTTGTTTCCATTTCCTCGTTGTCAGGATATCTTATTAGAGTTGGCAGCGGTTGGTGTCGGAGCAGTATTAAGGATGCCCTGTATATCTTATTCTTGCCTAATAGCTATAGCAAGTACTTCCAGTACTATGTTGAATGGGAGTGGTGAGAGAGGACAGCTTTTCTTGTGCCAGAATTTAGAGGGAAGGCTTTTAGGTTTTCTCCGTTGAGGATAATATTTGCCATTGGCTTGTGGTAGATGGCCTTAACTATATTGAGAAAGGTTCCTTTCATTTCTATCTTGCTGAGAGATTTTTTTAATCAAGAATGGGTGTTGGACATTATCAAATGCTTTCTTTGAATCTATTGATATGATCATGTGGTGTTTATTTTTCTTCTTGTTGATGTTGTGTATTATGTTGACAGATTTAAGGATGTTAAACCATCCTTGCTTTTGTGGAATGAAACTTACTTGATTGTAGTGGATGATCTTCTTAATGAGGCATTATATCCTATTTGCAAGGATTTTGTTAAGGATCTTTGCATCTGTGTTCATCAGAGATATTGGTCTGTACTTTTTTTTTTGGTAGAATCTCTGTTAAGTTTAGGTATCAAGGTGATGCTGGCTTCATAAAAAAGCTATTTGGAAGTGTTTCCATTTTTTCAATTTCTTTTTTTTTTTTTGGTTTTGGGGTCACACCTGGCAGTGCTCAGGGGTTACTCCTGGCTCCATGCTCACAAATTGCTCCTGGCAGGCACGGGAGACCATATGGGGCACTGGGATTTGAACCGATGACCTTTTGCATGAAAGGCAAACACCTTACCTCCATGCTATCTCCCGGGCCCCAACCGTTTTTTCAATTTCATGAAAGAGCCTGGCCAGGATTAGTAGTAGTTCCTATTGAAAGGTTTGAAAGAATTCATTAGTGAATTCATCTGGACCTGGGCTTTTTTTTTGGGGAGGGGGAAGACATTTGATTACTTTTTTAATTTCCTCAATAGTGATGGTGCTGTTTAGATATGCTACACCCTCCTTATTCACTATGGAAGGTTATAAGAGTCTACAAATTTATCCATTTCTTTTTATTTTATTTATTTTATTTTTTAATTTACTCATTTCTTGCAAGTTTACATATTTTGTTGGCATAGAGTTTCTCAAAGTAGTCTCTGATTGCTCTTTGAATCTCTGCAATATTTGTAGTGATCTCTCCCTTTTATTTCTAATATGGTTATCAATTTTCTTTCTTTGTGAGTTGCCAGTGGTCTATCAATCTTGTTTATTTTTTCAGTGAACCAACTTATGCTTCAATTGATCTTTCAGATATTTTTTGTGTTTTCACTTCATTGATTTTGCTCTAAGCTTTGTAATTTCCTTCTGTCTCCCTATATTTGGTTCCTTTTGTTGATAATTTGTGAATTTTATATCTGCATCATTAAGCTATTTAGGTATGCCCCTTTTCCTTCTTGATGTGTGCTTGAAAAGCTATAAATTTTTCTTTCAGTACTGCTTTTGCTGTGTCCAATAGATTAATAGTTTAAACATATTTAATAGATTCCAATAGTTTGTGTCTTCATTGTCATTTGTTTCCAGGAAAGTGTTAATTTCCTCGTTGATTTCATCTTGGATCCACTGATTGTTTAGTAGTAGACTGTTTAATTTCCAGGTGTTAAAGTTCTTCTCCTGTGGTTCGTTTTTTTGTAATTTTTTTAAAATATTTTTTTATTTTTAATTATGAGAACAAAGATGCAAAGAAAGAGGACAGGTAAGGTTACAGTGGAAGGACAATCACTCATAACATAATTCTCAGAAGTCCCCTTGCTGATATGTTAACTTTGAACTTTTGGCCAATGAACATTAAGATAAATAAAACAGAATCCATGTACAATTACTTTGTTTGTCAAGTCCCCAGATTATATTATAATTATAATATATTATAATGTTTAACAGCACACAAGGCTATCTAAAGCCATAAAACTTATATAACTCCTTAGACATTAGAGGCATACTATTTTTAACATTTCCATGTACATGCATATTAGTTTAAGTTAGCCTCAAAAATTTAAGTGGGCTTTTTGTAAGGATTAGAGTCAAAGGAGCACAGTAAAAACGGTGTTAGAGTGGCAATTGTTGTTTGCATAGGCCCAACAAAATATGAGGGGCATAGAAAGAAATAACCTTGGCCTAAATACAAAGAGACCCTATCCCTGAAGTTTCCTGGCATAAGCTAGATAGTCCAATCCAATACATTGTAGTGCCAACACACTTTTATTTTTTGCACAGTCTCTGTTGTTGGTATCATGTTTCTGTATCAAAGATCCTTGAATCTGCATATCCTTCATTGAAGTCAGGATGTGGAGCGTCCTCCTGCCTCACCTCATAATTAAAGGGCAATGCACAAAGCCCTATCCTGTAAGCAGGTCCTTGTTGCTGTTAGTCTTCTCCGTGTTAAGGGAAGACTCTTCTGAGCAGTTCGATGTCTGAGCAGTGGTAGGGTCTTCCGTGATAGAGGATTGCTTCCTGGTGATGTTATAGAGAACTTGGATGTTTCATGGATGGCTTCCATGGTTCAGAGGTGAATGGATAATGCCCTTTCTTCTGAGGCCTGTGCCAGGTCATTATGTCAGTGTTCAGGGTATAAGGTCCCTTTACACTACAAGATTTGTGTGTTCCAATCTCTATTAAATAAGGTCTTATTTGTATGTATAGTAGTTTCCCATTTTAATGTGCCTATGCAAAAAAGAAACAATGCCACGTGGTGTTATTGGCGAATATGGGGAGCACAAGAACAAGTTCAACAAACTCAATGACATGGTTCAACCAAAAGCATTAACTGGGGGCCTCTATCACCAGAATTCCTTATTGAACAACTCATAGAGAGAAGATAAAAAGAGGTTAGAACCGTCTCTGTCAAGAGAATATTTAGTAAGATTTATAGATGTCAAAGAAAAAACACATAGAATATTCGAAAGAAATACGTGTCCATTGTATGTCTTTTGAAATAGTTTGGGGTTGTTAAACACAATGCATGGTTTTGGTCTGTGATTAGGATTGTGAAGTACTGAAGTTAAAAAGAGTAATGTGAGTTAGTGGTGTTTGGGAGGGTAAGAGTAAAGGAGTAAAAAATAAGCTTTGTAGGGGAGTGGGAAAGGGCAGAATACAAATAGACATTCTATATACACAAACAATAACATAAGGATGGGCAATATTCCTAATATATGCAGTGCTATATATATGCCCCTGAGCGGTTTCCAACCCAGAAGGCCTGGAGGCCAGGGGCCGAAGAGGGGACAACTAGGAGCCTATCAGGGCCCCCAGCACATCCAAGTTAGAGAGAGGGCCTTCCACATGGGGCTTCCCCAAACCCCTTGCTGGGTAGATCCTGCCTCCAGCTCAAGAGAGGATAGATAGAGAGCCAGATGCCAGGATCCAACCGCCTCACACCCTGTACCCTTCCCACCCCAGAGCTGAGGGAAGGGTGGGGAAACCTTGGGACCCCATCTAGGAGGGGACCCCGACACCCACATGGTCTGGCTGTCAGGGCTGCCGCCCCAGAAGGCCTGGAGGCCAGGGGCCGAAGAGGGGACAACTAGGAGCCTATCAGGGCCTCCAGCACACCCAAGTTAGAGAGAAGGCCTTCCAAATGGGTCTTCCTCAAATCCCATGCTGGGTAGATCCTGCCTCCAGCTCAAGAGAGGATAGATAGTGGGTTTTTTGTAATTTTTCATAATCTAATTTCAGAGCCATGTGGTCAGCAAAGGTAGCCTGCAAACTTTCTATCCTCTTGATTTTATGGAGGTATGTTTTATGTTCCAGCATGGGGTCTATCTTGGAGAATGACCTATGTACATTGGAGAAATGTGTATCCATATTTCTGGGTATGGAATGTCCTATATATTTACATATATATGTATGTACATATGCATATATACTAGGTCTCTTCCATTTCTCTTTTCAGGGCTAGAATATTTTTCTTGGGTTTTAGTCTGGTTGACCTATCAAATGTTGACAGGGCCATATAGAAATCTCCCACAATTATTTTGTTATTATTGATATTCTCTTTCAAATTTGTCATTGGGTATGTGTATGTTTAGTAGTGTAATTTCTTCCTGTTGCACATATCCCTTGATTAGTACAAAGTGTCCATCATTGTCCCTTACAACTTTTTTGAGTCTAAAGTTTGTGTCATCTAATATTAATATGGCCACTCTGGCCTTTTTAAGGGTGTTGTTTGCTTGGATGATTTTCCTCCAGATTTTGATTTTGAATCTGTTTGTTCTCACTCTTCAGGTGTGTTTCTTGTGGGCAGATAGTTGGATTCATCTTTTT